>JAAGAY010131624.1:0-51133 GCA_011801015.1 Ardeotis arabs
TTTCCCTTTTTTTTTTTTGGGTTTTTTTTTTTTTTTTTTTTTTTTTTTAAATATATACAGTTTTTTTTTTTCCACCCCCTTCTCTCGCCCTCCCCTTTTGAGCAGGCAAATCTTATTCCTGCCATTGTTCAGGAACGCTCTCCACGCCCTGGGGCTGCTCTGGGGAGAAGGCAGTGCTATGGAGTAGGAGGTGGTGATGGAGAAACTCCTAATTGCTCTGGCTGCGCACCTCGAGGTGCAGTTTGGCCTCGCTGATGAAACGAGTGAGGTTGGATTCCCCAGCTTTGTTTTGATTGGTTTTTTTTGTTTGTTTGTTTTTTTAAGCCTGTACGAGTTTACTTTTTGGCCCAGTTTGTTTGGTTTTTTGGGGGTTGGGTTCCTGTTTGGTATCTTTCTGTTTTGCTAGGCAGTGGATACACAAAAGTTTTAAGAGCTTGCAGGAGCCGTCAGGCTTGCTGATGTGTCTTTCTGCACACCCACAACACCTTGGCCCCTGGGCACAAAGCAGTTTAGACCCATGTGAAATGCAAGGTCTTGCATGGAGGTGTTAAGTTTTTGGAAACGCTCTAGAGTTAAGAAGTTCTTTGCTTCCTTGGACTCATTTACCTGTAGAGTTTGTGCTTATACTTCCCAGGAATGAGGGTTGGGGCAAGATCTGAGAGAGAGCGGGGAGTCCCTGGATGTCTGGGAGCTGAGTGATACAGCAGGCACTGGTTCACTAAGTAATTACAGATACAGGATATTAGGAAGGCAGGGGAACGCTTGGAGCCGGAAAATGGGACACAGCATTTTATCTGTACGTTACCAACCACGTTCACACTGGAAAATGTTTGTCGCTGTCCTGTGTGTCGCCCAGCCTGCTGTGCAGCAGCACGGTTTGGGGCTGTGAGGGACTTTCTGGTTATCCTCACCCTTACTCCAGCAGGGCTGTCCCAGGCAGGGCTAAATGATACTCTGGAATACGGGATTTCCATTGGGGAATACTTCCATCTGAGCATGAAGATTTACTGTTGAAAGCTTCTCTCTGCCTGTTGGCCTATTCTGTTTCCCCCTGCCCACCCGATGACCTTTTGTCCTATGGCTCCTAAATTTATTAGCTCTGTTATTCCCCTCTTTCAGTTGTTTAGCCGCTGTTAGAGGGCTTTTCCCTGCGGGATGGGCTGTAGGCGGGTGACAGTGTAGGTGGTGGCCATGGGGCTGTCTGGCGGTGCGCCCCTACCCTCCGTGTCAAATCCTACCCACAGCTCTGGCAAGATGCTGGTGCTGCTAATGGGGCCTTCAGGCCTGCTTCCCTCTCATTGTTGAGTTTCATATATGATTTTTCTTTAATTGTTTTCTTCAGTTTTATTTTTTTACACCTGAGTCAGCTTGTGTTGGCCTTTGTGGGAAAAACTACCAGGCTGGGGGAACCTGGTTCGGGAAGTAACAGTGCTGAGTCCCTGTTGGTAATGGTGCTGGGGACTGTCCTGCCATCAGATGTCCTCTGGTCCTTGTAGGCTCCTCCTCCCTGTAGCTGGAGGGCATATTTGGAGCACATGGGTTGCTGAAGGTCACTGTAGGCTTTTTAGAGGTCTCTTGGCTGGAGAGAGGTGCCTGGTAGTGGGTAGGAGGTATGTGATGAGTCTGTTGGACTATGAAAACGAGCTCCTTGTGCACAGAAGGGGCACTAGTGTGTGGTGGGTTTTTTTTTGGGGGGTTTTTTTTGTTTTTTTTTTTTTTTTAAAGGCCCTATTCTCAAAACTCAGTCCCACCATGTGTGTGTTGTGTGGAGGCCATGGGCATGTTGGCTCTGTGCATCTGCCATGTTGCCAGCGGTCGCAGTCAGGGGTATGCAGCCCTTGTATGCTGCCTGGGTAAACACTGGGAACGGAGGACACGTCCAGGACAGTGAGGCTAAAACTGTGTCTCATTGAAGCTTCTGTAGGTACAGCCCCAAACTGCTATGAGTTGCTGTTGTGCGGTCTCTGCAGTGCCCAGGTTGGTGAGGATTACTGGTGTGCAAGTCCTGACCACCTGGTGTGTTTGGTATCAGCTGCCCCCCTGTAAGCTGAGAGGCTAGTACGGAGTTGGGAGAGAAGCTCTAGCTCCTGTTACACCAAGGTGAGATTTTCACCTTTGGACCATGCTTGGAGATCAGCCTGGGTGTTGAGGCAGGATGCTGGTGAGCATGCCCGTCTCGGTGCGGGCTCCAGCTCTGTGAGTCCTGTCGCCTTCTGTTAGTCACTGTTTGGATGAGCAGTCACCCAGCTTTAGGGGGTAAAAGTACTGAATTACTTCATCTGTGATGTTCTCTAGTGAAACCAGGGCAAACCAGCAAAACCCTGCCTCTAGACTGGTGGTCTGAGAGTGGATTTCAGGTCCCATATGCTGGCAGCCATGGTTAGGGTACAGAAAATACCAGGTTCCTGTGCAGTTTAGCTGCCTTCTCTTGTGGAAACTTGCAGGGTACATTGGGTCACAAAAGTTGAAATGCTCTGAATATTGTCCTCAGCTGTGCTGTGTTAGTGGAGGTAATGGGCTCTGTCTTACCAGAATGAGGAACTGGTGTGCTGTAATTCAAGCTCTCAGATGATGGAAGTGCAGATTCAGCTGTGCATCCCTTGCCAAAGCACTTGTTTCTCTAGGATGTGCAGGGATGAAGCTCTGAAGCTGCACTGGTGAGTTTTGCAAGGCACCTGATAGTGTCAGCTGCAGTCTCGGTGGAGCTGGAGTGCTTTTAAATATACAATGTGATCGTCAGTATGTATTTTTAGTTATAACTCATAGTATGAGTTATGGTGTGGGGGTTCATGGTCAGAGTGGAAATGCCACTCAGTTGATTTCAAAGCCTTTCTGTTGCCTTGTTTGTTAATATCGCTGCCTGTATTTGTCTGTGTGATGTCTGACCATAAAACTTAAGTGACTCCTTTCTGGTCAGTGAAGCATGGTGTATGTGGTTTTGGAGAGGAATAATGAAAACGGTGGGGAGCTGGAAAATCCGAAGGAGTTTGACCAGTAGTTTGGGATTGCTCCTGTATACAGGACGCATGTTAGGAAGGTGTCACAGAAACAGCAAGTGTGGTGGAAAAGGAGTCCTGTTCATTTCACCAGTGCAAGCCAAGGTGAAAGCGACTGATTCAAAATGAACAAAATTAACTGGTTTTGAATGTAACTAAACAGTGGCACTTATCATGCAGAACGTTGCTGAGGATAAGAATTTAGCCATTCTCAGGAAGAGATGGCGTGGTTGTATGAATGTCAGGTACATTTAGAGTTGTACCAAATAATGGCGATGGCTCTTATATTGTAAACATCTAATTGGAAAGAGGAGACTGGTGCAGCTTTCTCTGAAACATCTCTTGCTGACTGTAGCTGGAGAAAAGCAGTAGCTTGGGTGGATGACAAATTGTTTGCAAGAAGACTGTTTCCGTGCCTCTGTGGAAACAGATACCCTCAGGGTGCCCGCAGTGGTTTCACTGTTCCTCTGCCCATCGTGGTTGTGTGAACAATGCATCCTCAGTGGCATTTCATTCCTCATCAAGCGTCTGAAAGCCTGACCTACGCAGCTCTGCCTCTCTCCTCATAAACTCTCCTGGCCCTGACGTGGCTCTGGGCAGCCCCTGCACCCTCTACTCTGGCTGGCCCTGGACCACGCAGGGTCTCACCTCTGGCTGGTCGTCCATGTGCAGTCTGTGCTAGCTCTGGTGATCCCTTCAGGTGGGGGGAAGTCTGTGTGGATGCATGGGGAGGTTTTAAAGATGGTGTTGGGATGACGAAGAAATTTGCATTTCCTGTAGGTACATCTGTGCTTTTTAGGTACGTTATTTTTTTTGATGGAGAGAAGCCTTCAGGGAAGCAAGATGAAGACCAAGTCTCTGTGATCGGTCGGAAACCTAGGATTCAGCATCTGTGTTTGCGATGCGTATGCATGAGCGAGACAGCGATGCTCTTGCCTGCTTTCGGTCCTCCTCAACCTGCTTTCTTACCCCGCCAGCTTCATCATCTCCCTTTGCTCTCGCAGCAGGGTAATTCTGCTAAAAGCTAGAGAGCTTACTGGAACTGCAGCCACGCTTCAAAAGCGGGCAGGAGCGGGGGAGACAGAAACCATAGCTTATCTAAGGATGTGGGTTATCTGAGGGACAGATTCGCAAGGAACAATACCTTTAAAGAGTGTGGGTTATATGTAGGAAAATACAGGACTTGAAATAACTTCACGAACAATGGCTCCAGAGGAGGGATTGGAGGGAAGATGTTACAATCGGCTTTCAGGTGTATGTTGGGATGCTGGAGGAGAGCATTGGTCAAATCTGAAGAGCTCTGTGTTTTTCCTCTTTTTCATTTAGGGAGCATTTTGTTTTGTAAAATAGAAACAAACAGAGAAAAGAAAACAACAAATCAAACCGAAAACCACAGACCAGAAAAACCCCACAAAATTGAAAAGCTTTTTGAGAGCTTTTGCCTGCCTGAGAAGCGGGGGTTAGTGGGGTGCAGGGCTCGGCTCTTTCCGTTCCTCCTGCTTCTGGGCACGGCAGGGCAGTTAGGGCCTGTGATGTTTTCAATCCAGATGTGGGAAAAAAAACAAACAAAAACCCAAAAAACAACCTGCTACCCATACTTAATCGTTGTGATTAAGGTTACCGGTAGAGACACCTCAGTGAAGACTCTGCTTTCATCTCAAAGAGCTGGTTTTGATCACGGTCTGAACAAGAGCAAGGGCTGGCATGAAAATGATCATTTTTAAGTTGCTGTCAGCAAGTCTGTTGTCATTTTAGGCTGTTAATATCTGTTGTTGGGATCTGTGGGTGACAGTGACACACATGTGAGTCACCCAGCAGCACTCCCAAACTATCGCAATATGCTCAGGAGAGGAAAACAAACATTGATGGAGTTGTGGGCTGCTGATAACCTTTTCGTAGAAAAAGATACAAGCTTTTGAGCCTTGCAAGCTCTTGGTGAGGATGTTTTCTGTTGCCCTCGGTGCTGTAAGGAAACCTCATAATAGTGATTCCTGAGTAACTCCATAAATTAATTCGTTTGGTTTGAGGGAGCTGGCGTGCTTGAGGGTCTCTGACTTATGCCAGCTTTGTTTCTGTGTGAGAGCCCCTGTCAGCCCTCTTTGAGATTCACAGATCTGGCTGGGAGGGATCCCATTTTAAGAGGGCTTATGTGCTTGAGCATCCTCTAAGTAGGTGCCATTCAGCACTTGGCTGCCTTCCTCCCTCTGCTACTGCTGCCCAGTGATGCTTCAAGGCAGGCAGACTTCCGCCAAGTCTTGGATGATTGTGCTGCCAGTGGAATAGTTAGTTGAGATTTAATATGGCCATTATCTTTAGGTAATAAAATATCAACTAACTTGCCATAACTATCTTGTTTAATGTCTATTAAAAGCCCCACATACTTCATTCACTGGGTGAAATTTAATAGAAGTTCATCTAAGCATTTATTGCTTATTTAATTTAAAAATAAGTTGATCTCCACAGTTGGTAACAGGCACTGAGGATTTAATTAACATTCAGTAAACTACTCTGTTAGCTCCAAATTACAGTCAGGTCTTGTTTATGCATCAATTTGTAACTTCTGTCCCCCTTCCCTTTTTTTAGGCCAGTGGATCTTGTTGTGGGGAGCTGTGGTCATGTCCTCTTCTCCCCCTGCCCGTGGTCTTCATCTCCCCTCCAGCTGGAGAGCTTCTGCCAGGGATGCGCAGCTGGAGGCTGTAATGCTGCTGAGGAGCCAGGACCCAGCTGCTTTATTGTGGGTGGAGGAGGCTGACAGATTTTGCCATGGCCCTTGGGGAAGGGGCTGTGGAGCCCGGTAGGGGCTGGGTAGGGATGCACAGCACGATGGGGTAAAAGTGGTCCAGGACCAAGCCTTAGTTAAGCATAGCGGAGCAAATTTAAAAGTATTTCCTCCAGGGCTTTTTCAGCAATGTGGTTGTCTACATGCAAGTCAGGTTGGTGCTTTTTTTGGTTATTTTATTTATTTTTTTTTTTTGGAAGAGGAACTTGGGGTGCTTCACAGGTGACTTGCAGGCAGTCCTGCCGCAGTTGCTATGTTCACCGTACCCCAGCTGCAGTGGTTTATATCTCAGTAACGTGCGTGTGCATCTTCCACATGCTGTGTGCACGTACCCTAAGGAGCTCTCTCTCTTTCAGCAGTTTATTACCTCTCCCTAACAGACTTGAATTACTCCACTTAATGAGGCAAGCTTGAATGAAAGTGAGGAGTCTCCCAGACAGTGTGGTCCGCACGCAGCGCAGCGACTGGGTTGGGAGAGTGATTGGATTAGCAGCTGATAAGTGGTTGTAACTCCAGCTGCTGCATCTGCATCTCCGCTGCCTCACTCTCCTGGGTGTCTGCGGTGTTCCTGTTTCAGCTCAGCCCTGAAGGAGGTCAGCTGGCTTGAATTTAACACACCTCATCACTTGAGGTAGAGACTTGATTTGCTTTCCATGGGTTTGGGCAAATCTTGAGAGATACCTCAAGCTATTACTGTGGCCAGGAGAAGTCTTTCATCTGGATTTCCAAAGAGAAACAGATAGTGATTGCGGCAGCCACGTGGCAGTCCTGTAGTTAATTATAAGCAATGCACTTGGTTAAAGGAATGGTGTTAAAGTTGCAAAGTCCAGGTGCTCCAAAGCTACGAAATGCCAGAATGAAGGTTGTTGATGAAACCTTAATTTGGCCTCCCCTGCAAGCAGGTATTATGATATAGCCACCTAATTGCCAGAGCACCCACTCTTTGTGCCCAGAGTGGAAGGTGATACTCAATGAGCAGCTATTCAATTTATTTTCTTTGTGCAGTGTGTGGCCCCAAGCCTTATTTAGTACATACTATTCAAACTCAGGATTGAACGCAAAATTATTATATTCCTTTTTTGCTGTTCTGGAGTGCTCTTTGCTCTTTCTTTGGAGCACTTTGCAAGTTGGGGGAATGATTTTTGCAGTGCCTTCTGGAAGTGGATGAAAATTATTCTTGCCGTTTTGCTCATGGGGTGCTGTGGCTTGGAGAGGAGTGAGATTGGGAGTCTTGGGTTATCCCTGACACGGAAATCCAGGAGAGAAAAAAGGTGGTTAGACCAGGGTTGCTGTCTTTAGTTTGCAGTCATAACTGATAATCAAACAGATAAATGATTGAAAAGAATTGTTTGTAATTACAGGCTGAAGTTATAATCCTTTCTGCTGAACTCTGGAGACTACTCTGAACTGCTTATTGCAGTTATGCCTATCTTCACAGTCCATCTCCCCCATCTTTCCCGCTTTTACCTGCCTCTTGTGCATTATCATCATCATCCTTGGCTGGGAGGCAAGGCCTGTACTTATCTTCCATGGGTACTGAAAAGCCTACCTTAGTATGGAAGCTGGTCTTTGCCTCTGGCATTTAGAAACCAGGGCAGTTTAATGCTGTTGAATCTGAAATGTGATGGTGGGGAGGTCCAGACATGAACCACAAGAATGGTTAAGGTGCAAGTGGTATTTATGTTTAAAAACATATTTCAAGGAGTAGAATATGGGTAATGGGGGACTTCACATCATCAGCTGGACACTTCCTCAGTGGCTTGTTTTCCTGTATTCAGTAAGACTGTCATTTTTTTTTTAGGGTAGTTTAAGTTTCCTTTAGAGCTGTGGTGGTTCCTCATCACTTCTGATCATGCAGGCTGTTTTTTGGGACAATGAAAATTGTGCCTTCCCTAGCACAGCTCCACTTTGGTGCTTTTTCAGAGAATCCACTTCTTTCTCGCATTCCTTGGGATGCACAGTCTCAGGCTTGGAAAACACAGCATTGCATCTTTCCCATTTAAGGGACTCGGTGAGCCTTCTGCACAGTAACTCTGAAGTTCAAGTGTATGAGTAATCCAGCTGAACTCTCTGCAGCTGCTTATGTGCCTAAAGATAAGCAAGTGTTTAAGCAGTCCTGTACCTGAATCCTAGTTTGCTCCTGAGACAGATAGATGGGGAAGAAGTGGTGGGCAAAAGGGTTAAGGTTATCTGCAGAGATGTCTGGCTTTTCTTCCAAAACGGTGATGTAGCCTTGCTAAAATGAAGAGATACCCTTGTATGGTGCAGGAGGTCGTACTGTGAGTGAAGCAGACAAGTTGCAAGCCTCTAACAGTGGCATTAAGTGATGAACTGTGGGGCAGAAGCCTGTTTCGGAAGTTACGAACAAGCCCTTGTACCTCTGTGTTACTGCAGGCATGAGTGCCATGTTCTTGGCACCTAACGCCTTTTTGAGCATCTCCCTCAGCATGTGAGAGTTGGCAATGAGACTAGAGCAGCAGGTGAACTTAAAACAATATAAATGACCGTGTCTTTCCAAGGCACTCTGCCCACCCAGGTATTCAAAGTGTGCGGGTGAAGGGATGGCAGCTTACGGAGTGCCTGTGTGCCTCCTTCCGTGGCCTGGCACAGCGTGTTTCGCTCTGCTGCATGGGAGAGCTGTGAACTCCGGGTACGCAAAGACTGGTGAAGTCAGTGGAGAAGTTTTTAAGGACTGCATCGTGGAGCGGGAGGAGAAGGACCTATGAGAGCAGAGCTCATTGCTCTTGGGCATAGCAAGGATGCACCTGCTAGGAAGGGAATGTTTTGTGTGTATGTTAGTTGTGCACATTCTACCAGATGTGTAATGGAAATAATTTCAGATGTTCCTGATGTCCAGAACAAGACAAGGCCTATCCATCTAATGAACATCATGAGTAATTCTCGGTGTGGTATTGGTGTGCTCCTGGGCTCCTCTTCGTCCTTCTCTTTGTTTTTGCTTCTGTGTCCTACAGAAAACATTTTCTTGTGTTGTCCATATCTCTAAATTTGACCTGTAGCATCTTGGGCTGAGCCAGCCGCTTGTTGCGCTACCCAAAGGAGAGTAGTGAGTCTGCTAAACTGTGTGTGTTGAAGTCCTGTGAGTGTGAGCAGAGAGCACAGGGTGCACCCATGGAGCAGCGTCCAGCTGTGAGGAGCTCCTGCCTGGGGAGTTGAAGGTAAAGCAGAGGATGGTGAGAGAGGATCAGAGCGATTGATTTGGGGACGTAGAGACTGATTATGAGGGAGGATGAAAAGGATGTAAAACGTGTGTGTTAGCAGAACGTGACTGAGATGGAGACCTGATAAGTAATGAAATGTGTCTGCTGAGGAAAGGAGAGCGGTAGCTTCTGGCAGAGCAAAGCTCTGTGTCTTGGGCTTGCAACTCAGTGCAAAGCGATTCTGAGTCATGGGAACGTGCAGCTCCCATGGCCATGCCATCACGAGCCATTGGCACCTATAATCCCCTTAAAAAAAGGTGCTCGGTTCCATCTGAAGCCTACTTGGGCTCTTCCCCGTCCTTCCCGGGGAGCTCATCTCCCTCACGGCTGTTTATCACTGTGGTTTCTGAGCTGTGCAGGCTCGCTGTCTCATTCCTCAGCCCTTACTCACAGCAGGCCTGTGTGGGAGGGAGGGACACCCAAGAGAAATGTGAAACTTGATGCGAAGTCCCTTACCACGAGGAATTTGGGTGGCTGATCCACTGCGGCGTGGTGGCTGGGAGCCTGCCGGAGATCCGTGGGCTGAGGCTCCGTGATCTGCAGCCCTTGTGGGGCTCCAGGGAGTGGGATGGGGGCTTGAGGGAAGGTGGGTTTCTCCTGCAAAGGGCAACCCAGATGATGTTTTGGGGGCTTCTGGTAGAGCTGCGCTAGCCCAGCTTGTTAACAAAATTCGGTTGTGCAATTGGATGGGGTAAAGTGGAGGAGGGGAGAAGTATGACTTACTTCAATCAGCAGTGACCAGAAGTGGGCTGTAAGCTCTAGGTGACACCTCATGCCTCCATCCTAGCTTCAGACAGCAAGATCTGGCAGGGGAGATAGGGCCATATGTGCAAATAGTGTGTGGGTTTGGGGCTCAGTCCAGCACCCGCGTCCATAAATAGGTTAGCACCTTCCTTACGGTAGCATTTGTGTGTGCTTTACAAACAAGAACCGGCTAATCCCAACAGATGTTTGGCAGCCTCCTGAGCCCACAAGGAAGTGAAATATCATTGCACTTTGCTAGAGAGATGTCCAGGATTCAAATAACACCTGCTAGAAGAGCCCGTCTGAGCCGGGGCGTGTTCAGGGCCGTGTGGGTGCAGCTTCACAGAGCACCTGCTGCTGCGTTCCCTGCCTTCAGCTGTGCGAGGGCCGGGCTGCATTTCCATTGAAATCAGAGATGCAACTTCCTTTGGTTTTTGAGGGGGAATGGGGTCTAGCTCTGTGTTTGTACACTCGTGCTGTGTTAAAACCCGGCTGAAACCAGGGAGCCTGCTCCATCCCACCATGAGGTTCAGCCCCAGCCAGATGCCAGAGGCAACATGCTTAGGACCAGGGATCTCTGCTGCAGTAACTTTGCCTGTACAGAGTAATTAGAGGTCTCAGATAATGAATGTCTTGCACCCTTTTTCATCAGAAGTTTGCTCAGTGTTTCATGGGCCGGAGACTTCCTGACAGTTTGCTTTCCCCTAAAAAAAAAGGCAATTTGGCTAACTTTCCAAAGAGAAAATGAAGCTGTAGCCTATCACAGAGGAGCAAAGAGTGAGGAAGGCTTCTCTCTGTCACTGTAGCCTTGAAGGTACATATTCATCCTCTTAACAAAATTCAGCTACACAAGGGAAAAAAAGGGAATAAAGAATTGACCATCTCTATGCGGGTCATTAGTGTCCCAGCAGCCAGTCTGCAAAGAGCAACTGGGAGCAAAACCAAACTTCTGCTGCATCTGAATGTGGTGGTTTTCTTTGGTTTGTTTTTGGTTTTTTTTTTTTTTTTTTTTTTTTTTTTTTTTGCTGTGAGAATCTGTTGTTAGACTCACTATGCAGAAGTGTTCAAGCATTCAGTAACAAAGAAAGCCACTGTTGGTTTTAACCAACATAGTCTGAAAACTAATTAGAGACTGAGGAACTTTAGCGGATCCTGGCTTTCTAAGATGAAAATAGCAGTTTGATGAAAAAGAAAATTAATTAGGAAAAGTCAGTTTTCTATTCAGATGTTTTTAAGACAGTTCTTGTTGACCACCACTGATGAAAACTGCTATTTTACGTGAATTGTACAATGGGGGAAAAAAAAAAAAAAGTAGTTGAGATGAGTATCATCATGTTTCTCTGGAAGGAGTCAGATCCAGGAGCTTCCCCATTTTCATATATTATTTCCCCCATACAATTCTCCATTCAGGCGAGGGTTTAGTGGGCATGGTGGTGTTGGGTTGATGGTTAGACTGGAAGATCTTGGAGGTCTCTTCCAACCTTATGATTCTATGAGAACTGGCACCCCGTAGGAGCCTAGGAGAGATTCCCTGCATCACCCTTACATTGCATCTTGGGCAGAGCTTTGCCTGTCCTGACCTCGTTCACAGCGGGGAAATGTGTGAACGTGCTCTCTGTGCTTTTGGGGTGAGAGCGGAACCATCCTCTCTGCCTCCAGAATTGCCGGAAGGGTGTTTGCTCAGAGGCTTCGCTTGGTTGTCAGTTAAAGTATCCTTTGCAAAAGTTCAGCTTCATTAGGAAAAAAAAAATCCATTTTTTTTCTTTTTATAAAAAGAAAAGCTAGACAAGAAAAGTAGATTTTTATTTGTCTGACCCTTTGTACGTGGGTAGGGCTGATAAATTTACTACTGTAGCCTAAAATAAATAGATCCAATTACCTGAGCGGCTGTAATATCATCCTCAGCTTCCTCCTCCTGGCTCGCAGAGATGTGTGCGTGCTGAGGCAATGCAGCTCTCTTGTTCTCCTTTTTCCAGAGTAATTACTGCTTATAAACTGAATTTGGCGACACAGAGTATCGCCAGGCTCGGAGGAAAATGTTTTTGTACTCGTTAGTGCTGCCGTATTTCGTTTATTAGCACGGGATCAGGTAGCTGTAATTGCTGCCGTGGTGGTACGGTGCTGTGTGGATGCCAAATGTGGTACCCTGAAAAATGGGTCCTGCCTCAAAGAGTTTCCAATGGGAACACAACCAAGGGAGAGAGATGCAGATGGATGTGAGTGCCCGGAGAGATGGACCTGACGGCAAACCAGGAGTGCTGGCGTAGCCGGTGCAGGGCTCGGTACTGCCACTACCAAGCTTGCAGGATTTGAGATATTTGTTTAGTTTTGTAAGTTATCTATTTAGTTTTCTAAGTTTGTTTGGGGTTTTTTAAATTTAAATGTCAGTGATTTATTTATTTCAAAATATACCTTTTTTTTTTTTTTACATTAGTCAGATTTTATTGTAGTGAAAATATACCCGAAATACTTCTACCACAGTCAACGATCTTCCCTTTTCCTTTTTGTTTCCAAATAAAGATTTTTAAAATATTTTTCGGTAGTCTCACAACAAGAAAAGGATCTCTGAAAACTACTTCATGAGGATTTCTGGGGAAGAAAACAAAAGTTGAACAAGAGCTTGGGGCGGATGCTCAGCTGGCATCCGTAGCTGTATCTCTGTGAAATCCGCAGCGCCCTGGCTATTTGGGCCAGCCGGGCGCCTGCCCTGAGAACTGAGATATTTAATACATAAGAAATATTTTCTAAGGACTGATGGGAGTACAGTGATGTGTGGTAGGTATGGATTTTAAAAAAATTTTTAAATTAGGGTATTTTTCAAGCGCAAATGGTATATTATAAAATCAATTATTGACAAACACTAAATATGGTGGATGTTCCCTCCTCCTTTTGTTGGTCTAGCTGCCTATCCTAATTAGCTCTAATTATCAAAGGTGTGCTTCAGAAAGACAGCTCCTTTCCCGCTATTCTGCATGACAGTAATGGTCCCACAGGTAGCCAGGAGCACTGGAGGTCTCTGGCAGGATGTCCCCTCCCTACCACTGCTCCTGCCTGACCACGCCGAGGAGAAACCCCAGGGCTTGGTGGTTGTCCCTTGGTCCAAAAAGTTCAGAAAACTTTGATGATGTCACATCTGGAAACCAAATTTCCATGCAAATAGGGATTCCCCTTGGTATGCCACGGGTCATTTTCTGTGCAGGGCTGGTTTGTGAATGCGTGGTTCCAGGTTGGTTTTGCAATTCTATTTTAATTTATGGATAGATGTGCAAATAATTTTTTCTATTTCCAGACATAATATTTTCGTTTCACCGAAATAAATCCATTACTCAAGGTTGTAATATCTGTATCTGAGCTTTGGCTGGAAAATTACTGTTGTCATTTTCATGGGGATGACAATTATTATGTACTCGAGTTTCCTAAACCTCTGTCGCCAGCTAGTCTGGTCTTCTCTGTGACCTGACCATCAGGTTTCACTTGGTCACCTCCATATCCAACTCGGGAGCTGAGGAAAACCACAAATATGACTCCAGTATAGATTCCTGAAATCTATGGATTCTGAAGTGTACTTTTACAGTCTGGTCAAATTCCTTTGAATTTTGTCTCGTTAGAAGACCAAGCAAGATCTGTAAGGCCAGCACTGTAAGAAGTTTCCCATTGCCTCAAGAGGATTTGCGTGATTCTTTTTTGCCTGACTCTTCAGCACTGTTAGGATCTCTCAACTTCTTCACAAATTACAGCCTATGCTTTATTTTTTTTCCATTTTTTTTAGTATCTATGCACTTGTTTTCTGCAGGACTCTGTGGGAATCCTTTTTGTGGTCAAAGAATACGTAGATGTGGCACTTCAGGACATGGTTTAGTGGGCATGGTGATGGTAGATCGATGGTTGGACTTGATGATCTTGGAGGTCTTTTCCAACCTTAAAGATTCTATGATTCAATTCCGCCGCCAAACCCCACCCTAGTTAGCTCTAAACCATAATGCTTTTTGTAGTTTATAGGGCTTATTATTTCTTTCAAATGTGTGCAGATTTTATTTTTGTTTATCTAGAAAAATCCAGTGTGTGTTTAGCTTTCAAAAGGTACAGATAGATTGGGGTGGAGATGCTCTGTTACCCACCTACTTCTGGAAGTTGTTGGAGGCATTTTCATGGACATCATGCCCTGCCTATATAAAGGGATAACTGCAGCTGTAAGTCACGTAAGAGTTGCAAGGACTAAATAATTTACCTGTCTAGACTTGCGTAATGCTTCCACCATTTCCCCTTCCCCAACCTCCTGGGAAAAGAGTCCTGGGGTTTGAGGTGGGTTTGGTGGATTCGTCATCGGAGAAGCACGATGGAGGAGGGCTGGCAGGGTGGGTGCTGCAGGCAGAGCTGCCGTCTGCTCCCCACCGCACCGCTTGGCACGTCCTTCACCATCGGAGGGTTTTTGGTGGGCAGTTTGTTTTAGCAGAGCTGGTTTGAGAGCAGTTTGATGGTCCCAGTTGAGTGTTTATACAAATTCCTTGGAAGGGAGTGCTGTTGGAGTGGGCATGCTCTCCAGCTCTTGCCGTCAGTCTGGCTGCTTCTCCACAGTAGCCAGGAAGCTGATTTGAATTTATTTTTTTGGTGGTGTTTTGTTTTCTACTGTGTTAAATAAAACCAAGTCAGGACCTGGAAAGCTTAAAGTGCCATTTCATTTTAGTTTTCAATCGCATATGAAAATAATCCTCAGAATAGCTGGAGGCGCCCGGAAAGAACAGCTGGAGGATGGCAAGATGTGGGAATAACGACTGCGGAGGGGTGGAAATTGTGTGAGGCTTTGCCAGCATTGTAATGAGTCCTGCAGTGCAGATGAATAGAGCGGCCGTTCTCCAGCATGGCTCAGCATCCAGTGATCTGCTGGAGACTGCATTCCCACCACCGCTTTCACCAGCTGCTCCTAGGCGTGTGGTGCCCGAACAGGTCTGACTCGGTTCTGACCTTAACCCCCAGGACCAAAAATGGCAATTGGTTGTCCAAACAGTACTTTCTCTAAATGAATAGTTCCTGACATTTGCCCTAAGCCTGCTGTGTGATGGCTTCACTGGCCTCACTGGGACATCGCCGGATGTTTTCAGAGAAACATCCACAGCAGCTCCAAGATCTCCTTCCCGAAAAGCACCACTTGATTAGGCTCCATTAGATGAAAGCTTTTGCTGAGGTACCTTGTTACAATTTTTTTTTTTTTTTTTTTTTAAAAAAAAAAGGAAAAATCGAGCTTTACTGTCAAGTCTACTGACTGTTCCGGGGGCTCCAGGAGCGCAGTTTCTCCGAGCTGCTTTGCCAAGGAAGTCTGCAGAGCTGTATATCAAGTGAAAATGCACAGAATTCCTTTATTTTTTAGTTCAGAAGAAGGGATATGTAAGGAAGGTAAAAGCTATTTAAATATTTGAATAGGCATTATATATGTTATATTGACTCTGTTGATCTATAGAAGCACGTATCAGACAGCAGCCTTCCATCCATCTAATTCTGGTGTATTTTCAGATATAGATTACTGAATCATTTCTTGTTATAAAAACAAACACACAAGCAACATAATATGTAATATCTGCTTTGTAACCTATAAAATACTCGCTAATGTGGCCTGGGAGACGAAGTGCTGCCTCTCCTGGAAGCTGAAGAAATGCCACACAATTTTCCTGAGAGTAATCTTCAGAGCCTGGGTGTGATATATCAGAGGCACAGGCATAGACACAAAATAAAAAAAAAAATAAAATTGACTGCCTAGCCCAAGCCTTCATTACCAGGCAGGATACAAATCCTAGCAAGGAACTCTCCCTCACAGGGAAACATGCCTTCAATAACAGGAAAGGAAAGAAAAGGAAAGAAGAAAGGCTGCCTTTTTAAGCTAGAATGACTCTGACTTTCCACTGCACATCCCTCAGGCAAGAAAATAATTCACAGTATGTTTCAATCAGATATCGGAAACGGTGCTTGCTTAAATCATCTGGGCTTCGTTGGCGTTTTAGATATGCAGTGGTTTAACACCGTTCCACGGCGGGGAGGGCGTGAGTCCCGCCTCCCGCATCACCCACTCCATCACGGGCTGGGAGTGGTGTGGTCCCCTGCCCACCTTCACCCTCAGCCCCTGATAAGATGCTATTGCCTGACCTGATTTAGCATTTACTGCTCTTTTCTGTGGTGCAAATCCTACCCCAAGAGTATCTAAAGGTTACTCCTTCTCTGTAGCTGACACAGGTTGTTGCTAGAATAACGTTCCTGTTGGGTGAATCAAATAAAAAGTGGCCACAAATGCAATGGAAACTGAAGCAGACATCAGTTTTTCTTATTTATTCCTGTTGCTAGAGCTGAGAGAGAGAAACTAATTAATTTGCTTAGGCTAGCATGCAAATTGGAGAAACCAAATCAGAAGATAAAGTCTCTCCTCAAGGCCACAGTCAAAATAAATTCACTCAATAGTGTGTTTTCCCCTTAACAAATCTTCCAATAAAGACCACGATAGGATCCACGCCGTGACGAGCAGCTGTCTGGTTTAAAACAAACAAGCGTCCTTGCTGCCGTTTCTCTTGATAGCTAGGGAGCCTTCGTTTTCCATTCTATAATCCTTAAGACATGAATGTACTTAGGCTAAAAAATTCATTAAACATTAATATAAAGCCTGTTTTAACTTCAGACTGTTTGCTTCCCAAAGATAATTGTTTAAAAGAATGAACTGTACTCCCTTTGCGGCTTTTCCCTATATTTTTCAAAAACTAATACTAGAATTATGAAAGAGAGGAATAAGCACAGCAAAGTAAATTAAATCAAATTGCTAAAGCCTTGGGGAAGAGCTAATGCAAATGAATTGAACCCGTAGAAGTTCCAAACAGCTACAGAGGAAGTTTCCTTCTGAGCATCGTTACTCTGAGGAGATGCTAGCACCTTCGTTAGCTGTGGAGTCACTGTCTTGTCAAAACAAAAACCAGAAAAATAAACTGTTAGCTCTGGCTACTGCCATATGTTGTAGTTTTTATCATCCCTTTCCCTTCCCCTTAAAATTATGACCTGCAAAAGCGTAACCCTGAAGTGAGCAACCCAAGTTAATTTTCATTTTTCTGTCACAGGGTATCATCTCTTCAAAGATGGATGGAGATTGTGTTTTAAAGATTCTTTTGACCTTAAAGGCCAGGGAAACTTTCATTTAAAAGCTATTTATAAGGTTAAAGTATCTTATAAGTAGGGGAAGAAGAAAGAGGGGGCTGAATACCAATATATGCTGGAAGTCATTAAAGCGGAGCTGCCGTGGGGAGGTGAACGGAGAATGACGGTTCAGCGGATGTGGTGCGTCAAGTGGAAACAGCCAGACAACCAAGCGTTATTACAAATTGTGGACAAGTTTGGATGTTCAAACATTAAATGAGATTATAAGTAATGGGAGAAAATGATAGCAAAATTGTCTGTGAAAGGCTATTTAACACGTCAGAAAGTTCCTGTCCCACAGCTCTCCATGCCCTCTGCGCTCTCCATCCCCCGGCACTCAGGACCAGTGGAGGGTGCTGGACCAGGAGAGGCCTCAGTCAGATGCTGTTTGAACATCCTTCTGTTGTGTTATCTTATAGGCTAATCTGTGTCGGTGCTAATTTTACCTGGGTTTAAAAGTCTATTATGGTGCTGGCTGTGAGGGAAAAGGCAAGAGGGCTGAAGAGGTCATGGATGTGGAATTATCACAGCTGAAATGGAAAGAAAACCTGGAGAGCTTTCTTCTCAGGGCAGAAAAATGACTGGACAATAGTAAGTATTAGTAAATTTGATTAGTAATTTCTCTGATAGCCATTAAATATCATGATTTAGAAGGTATTTGGAAAGTATAAACAATTGTAAGACAGGGTGGTTAGAGGAAGATACAAGAATCTATGACAGGCAGATCAGGCTTGACAAGCTAAACAGCTCTTCCCAAGAAGAACGCTGAGATCTGGCACATTTTCTTTCCCATGAGTAGCTCTTATCTTTAAGCCAACAGTTCCCTGCAAAGCTGCTGCCTTGGGAAACTATTAGTGAAGCAGAAAAAGGTGGAGAAATTGTACAGTGAGGGCAGATGAAAACACTGCTGGGTTGTGTTGAGAGGGCAAACATCAGGCTGGAGAGAGACACTAGTGGAATTTCTTATGAATTTATATTCTTTTGTATTTTTTATTCTGTACCTAGGCACAAAGAGTAGTTACACTGTGGTGAAATTTTCTGATGACACAAAATTGGGAGATATTATCAACGCAAAGAAGGCTTGCGGTGTTGAGGATTTAGGATTTCTGGTCCTTTATTTGCGGTTATCAGTGGCTGTACTGCAGTCAGTGTACCAGTTTAAGAATCTGGCTTCAAAATTATACAAAGCCATATGACATTTATTCTACAAAGACAAAAGGTCAGGCTGGGGTCATTTTGAATCCATACCATTTTGAATCAGTAGTTACCACATCATCTCTTCTTCGTCAGTCATTTGTGGGGGTAACTCAGGCAGGGGCCATTGTTCTCAGAGTTGATATCTGCCATTAGATCATCCTGTACCACTGAGCCCTGTATCCCACCTCTGATGCTACTCATCACTTCTGCCTCGCTGCTGCATTGTGGTGGTCCTCTCCCAGTAACTCCAGGTGATTCTGCCCCTCTGCTCTGGTGAAACCCCACCTGTAGCGCTGCGTCCGGTTCTGGAACCACCAACATCAGAAGGACGTGGAGCTGTTGGAGTGAGTCCAGAGGAGGCCATGAAGATGCTCAGAGGGCTGGAGCAGCTCTGCTGTGAGGCCAGGCTGAGAGAGCTGGGGCTGTTCAGCCTGGAGAAGAGGAGGCTCCAGGGAGACCTGAGAGTGGCCTTCCAGTGCCTAAAGGGGGCTACAGGAAAGATGGGGAGAGACTCTTCAGTAGGGCCTGTTGTGATAGGACAAGGGGTAATGGTTTTAAAATAGAGGGAGGTAGATTTAGATTAGATATTAGGAAAAAAAAAATTATATTGAGGGTTGTAGAGCACTGGCCCAAGTTGCCCAGAGAGGTGGTGGATGCCCCATCCCTGGAAACATTCCAGGCCAGGTTGGCCGGGGCTCTGAGCAACCTGATCTGGTTGGAGATGTCCCTGCTTCTTGCAGGGGGGTTGGACTGGATGGGCTTTAGAGGTCCCTTCCAGCCCAAACCATTCTGTGATTCTGTAAGACAAACGATGGTTATTGCAATGAACTACAAATACGATAGCTGGAGGTCATGAGCTCTTAGCGATGTTGTCTTAATATGGCAGTCTCCAAAATTTGCCTTAATTTCAAGTACTCACTGTTTAGCTGGAATCTTGGGCAAGCAAGAGATGGTGAGCAGCAGTACGTGTGTGGGCATGGTTCCTAATTTACAGGAGCTGAAGGAATCTGTTTACAGTTTCCATTATGTAGGGAATTAAATATAAAGAGTCTGAAGGTTATTGGCATCTGTGACAGAGATACCAATCAATGAAGAACCTGAGGACAAGATGCTCTTGGAGAGAGAACAGTAAAAGAGAGCTCCTTCTGAAAGGAGCATGGCGTAGACTCGGTGAGGATTGTTCTCTTGCAGAGCTCGTCAGGGATTTTATGTTTTTATGTTTTATGCCTGTAAGACAACTCTTTCTGTATGGATGCAAAGATTTCACGTATCTTACCAGCACAGGAGGCTTTCAGGATTTCGTCTTTCTCATGGGCTAAAAAATGAGCTGTGTTTTTTACAGAGCAGGAATGTCTTGTCACTGTTTTGCATCCAATTGTAAACGCGTGCACGTGTTTCATGCGCATCACCTGGTCTGAACAGCTGTGCTGACACGAGCTGAGTGCCAATGTTGTTCTGTCCAGGTTGCCCTTACTCTTCTGTAAGTTATCAAAAGGCAAATAGGAGGATGAAGTTAGATTTTTGCATACACTGTATGTTGGCTATATTTTATTTATTTTGTGTTTTGTTGGAATCAAAAGCCTGTCAGAGTTTGTAGCTGCAAATCGAAATTATTTAAAATGCAGTTTATTATTTAAAATTCAAATTATGGGAAGATGGCCCATTTTGTGCCCATTTTGTGCTTACTGGAATATCAAGCTTGAGTGGATAGAAAAGAAACGTATGGTTATATATTTGTTGAAACCTGAAGGCAGCTGTTGGAGGGAGGGCAATGTGTCTGGGCTGCTTTGTCGATCCATCTTCTGCATCCCCAGCTGAGCACAGAATCGCTGCCTCAGCTGCCAGGGTCATTGTGGCCTCGTGCGCTTTACCTCCACCGAACTGAGGCTTTTATCTCTGTTTATTCCCCTTTATCTTCCAGAGTTTGTGGTTGCTCTGTGAGGCTTGGGAGGGCTGAGCCTCCTGGCCTGCACAAGCGCAGGACTTCTCGCTGCATCTCGAGTGATAACGTCGGTGAAGTGGTGCGGCGTCTTTAACCACTCAGCAGAAAATGTCGATAAGCGGAATGCGATGCCTCGGATGTGTACATTTCTGTTGCTAGCCGATCGGTATCTATCGAGGTTGTGTACTCACCGTTATTGAGTTCTCCTCCCATGGGTGCCGGCTCGTGCTGCGGTGCTCTAGCCTTTCCGCAGTGGCTGGTTAACACCATATCTCACGCTAATTCACTTACCTGCTCTTCCTTCCTGTCTCCCACAGACCCCCCCGCCGTGGAGCCCACCTTCTTGGAGATTCGGCAAGGCCAAGGCCGGAGCATCACCATGAGCTGCCGGGTCCTGAGGGCATATCCCACCCGGGTCCTCACCTACGAGTGGCGCCTGGGAAGCAAGCTGCTGCGCACCGGCCAGTTTGACGTGCAGGACTCCACCGAGTACACCGTCAGCAGCCTCTCCCGTGACAGCTACGGTATCTACAACTGCAACATCATCAACGAGGCGGGCGCTGGCCGGTGCAGCTTCCTCGTGACGGGTAGGTTTGGCGGGGTCTTGGTGAGCCGAGATGGCGGACTGAGCGTGCGGCGGGTTTGCGTGTCATTGGGTTGCACTGTTCCTGCTTCAACTAATGAATTACCAAAGAGGTAGATGCCTCGAAGTAAAATCATAGATTAAGACATCTGGTTTGGATTCTGGGGAGGCTGGTAATAAACCAGGAGATTTCACTTACTGCGGTAGTTTGAGGATAAAGATTTTTATGTGCAAAATGTAAATATGCTTTTTCTGCTGGCAGCTGTCAGTATGCTTTTGAGAGGCTTGAGGGAGTCATCAGGCAGCACGTTTCTTCCATTTGAAGTTTGCAGTAAGGCTTGAATTTCCTCTTCTCTTTTTGTACGTTCAGTGAGTTGAGAGACCGCGACAGGTAGACCACAACCTCAAGCAGCTTCGAGCTACCCAAGTACAGAGGGGTGTTGAAATTTGTGCCTTTTCTCAAAAAGCGAAGGGCTTTGTGAAGTTAGTACACAAGATCACAGATTCAAGGAGGATGTGCAACCCCTGCCGTGATGGGTGGCATAATTAATGCACTGAATTGAGACATACTTTGTGAATCTTTTATCTTTAGTGTTGCCTGTTATACTGGATTTTTAGAGGTGCAGGTCTTGATTCTTCATCTATTGGAAGTTAGTTACTATGACTTGAAGGCTCAACTGCCTGAGCCTGTAAGTACCTCATGTTTGCAGCAGATGTTGTGCCCAAGTTGAGGTCCTGTGGTTGTTGGAGTCACATCAGCTGTAGGTTCCCCATCCCTATAAACTGGTTGTCCAGGCATTTTTTATACTCAGTGGAGGGAAAAGGTCAGGAACCATCAGTTCCTCTGCACCAGCTGAGGAGGGTGCCCAGGCACTCACCCTGTGTGGGTTCTCTCTGGAGGTTGGCGCGAGCAGACCCAGCCTCCCTAAGGATGTCGGAGCAGTAGCCCTCTGTCAGCTTAAAATCCCTCCCATCAGCTACTTGAAAAAGGATAATGGGGAAAGAAGCCAACAAACAAGAAATCAGAATATGTGGAGGAGAGCTATCTAAAAAGGATAGATCCCGCATCTTAGTTGAGTTTTTATTCTTGTTTAACCAACTTGGCTCCAGCTATGATCAGATCTAAATGAGGTTTTGCTTTCGGAGTTGCTGGCAGCCTGACAGCTCCCCTTAGGAAAATGGGCATTATTTTCAGCTTCACTGCTACCAGCAGGAAGGACATGGATTTAATGGATGAGTAGCAGAGCACCTCTCGGGGACCCTGCTCTGCACGAGTCCTGGATATCAGGGTAGGCCCTCCATACACGTCTGTCCGGAGAATAAAGGAAACAATTTGATTCAACTCCCCAGTGTTTTTCAGTAAAATGTGGGTTTGTAGGAAAAAAGGTGGGCCTGGTTTTGTGTGGATACTTATTTTTCTCTTTTGGGCTTAGTTGAATAGCATCTTGTTGGTGCAACTGTGGTGGGAACACAGCGAGCACCCCGATGACTGATGGCTCAAAATGTAATCAAGCCTTTCTCTGACTTACCACTCAGAGCCTGCGTGGAGGTGTTTTCACAGCCACCGACTTCTCCAGGTCTTTGGAGTTTAGTCCAGAAGCTGGCTCTGAATGAAACCAGAGAAACAGCCTTTTTTCTCAAATGGGTAAATGCAGTTCAATTTACTGTTCATCATGCTTTGGACCTGAGACTGTGGAAACCTATTCTAAGGCAATTGTTTTGCCAAGACCGGGGCAATCTGAGTGGCGCTCTGTGATTTATTATCATGCCAAAGCAAGGCACGTAACTAAAAATTAGTACTAAAAGGGTTTTATGGTATACTTGGTCTCGTGTCCCTTCATGTGCCTTGCTTGGGTTTAGTTTATATCATGATGCGCGTTCATGCACGTGGTTGCGTGAAGGATGCTGAAGGTAACACTTTGAGTTATGACTTCAGTGCTTTCCTCAGTCTTTTCAGGTTAAAACCAACATATTAGGGGGCCTACAGGAAAGATGAGGACAGACTCTTCAGCAGGGCCTGTTGTGACAGGACAAGGGGTAATGGTTTCAAAATAGAGGTTGCCCAGAGGGGTGGTGGATGCCCCATCCCTGGAAACATTCCAGGCCAGGTTGGACGGGCTGTGAGCAACCTGATCTGGTTGGAGAGGTCCCTGCTCCTTGCAGGGGGTTGGACTGGGTGGGCTTTAAATGCTCCCTTCCCACCCAAACCAGTCTGTGATTCTATGTTTCTGTATTTAATAAATGTATTATTTGGTATGTGGAGTTGAAACTGCTTTCAGGAAGGAGCAGCAGCTGTATTCTGATCCCAAGTCTCATCAGGACAGATGAAGCTAAAATGCTGGGGAACTGAAAATGTGTAGGAAAAAAAATGACAAAGTGGTTAAAAAGGAAACATGCTTTTCACTGGGAATGTGAACACAGAAAAGAGATGGGTTGCTTCTTAGACACACGCATAGGGAAAAAAAGCCAAATAAATAAGGCAGTGGCAGGAATCTGTGATAGCGGCGAGCTTTTCTTTTGGCTGGAATAATGGGAGTTGCTGTAGCCCATCTCTTGTTGGTTGTATTTCCAGGTTTTCATGTAGCAGCAGCGTGCTGCAATGCTCACGTTGCAGGGGCTGCAGAGAGGCATTGGTACGCTGAGAGAAAGGTTTTCGGTACAGTATTAAAAACAGCCTGGGTGACAAGATTTATACTGGCCCTCGAGTTTGCAAAACCCGGTTTTACCGCATTTGTATTTTGAGGCAGATTTGAGAAGATGCAAGCAAAATAAATCACGTGGGGAAAAGGTAGTTGATTTATATCAGATGTGCCAATCTGAGGCAGATTTAACGTGCTACCGTCTTAAAATAAATAAGAACATACAAGCAAAATTGTATTTCTGGGAAAGCAAAGTTGAGTTCACGCTACTCGCAGCTTCGCTACCTATATATTTTATTCAGTGGTTGCTAGTGCACATCATATCCAAAGAGCAACAAAAAGTACATTAAAACCCTGCTAAGGCTGGAAGAAAATAGGGAAAGAAAAAAAAAAACCCAACAAAAAATAGATGTACAAAATGTCATGAATGACAGAGAAGCCTCCATGAAGGTGGAGGAAGGGTTTGGGTGCTGGAGAAGGAGGTTGGGTAAGTGCTGGGAGAGGCTTCTGCTGGCGACAGGGACCCTCCCGGGGTCCCGTCCTGGCTCCTGCCAGCCCAGGCCACCACGGGGACACCTTTCTCACCCCAACCTGGGTCTCCTCAAGGCAGGGGAGGTTGAACTCCGTGTTTTCTAGGTTCCCAGTGTGCAAGAGGTTGATGAAGCCAGCCCTCGCGTTGCTGTCAGAATGGCTGGCACTGCAGCGGGGGTTGTTTAGCGACATTCTGCGCACCTGGCGAGCTAGTTAGGATTAGGATTACCTGTAACTGAGGTTACCTGACAAGTTCTGGCCTAATGCTTTATCTTCCGTGGCTTGAGCAAGCTTTAACCACTTGCACTGGAATTTGCTATGCTGGTGGCTGCTTCAGGCTGAGTTGTATGAAGCAAGGCTCCCCGTGGCATTATGTTGACATAGTTACTCTCACCAACCAACTTCTCATCTCACCATTGAGCGAAGACAGTTTTGAATATTGATTTTATGTTGTTCTGTTTTATGGAAGTTTTTTTTTGCCGTAAAATATTGCATTAATTAACAAGCCAATCTTTAATTATTTACTTATCCAGTCTTGCATCACACTTTTAGTGCTTCTGGCCGAGAGCAACGTCAAGCCAATGAACTCGTAATTATGCCTGGTATAATTGTTAGTTACCAGCATGGCCACAGCTTTCCCTTTCTTTGGAGCTTCGCTGGCATTGCTGAATTAAAAACAGAGCAGAGTAAAGCTGAGGGAATGCACATGCAGGTTTCTGAGGAACTCCCAGCTCCTGCCTTCCTTTCCCCCATGTCTTAGGAAATTGGGATCTGAGGAGCTGGACACTGAGTCATCCATCCACGGTAGGAGCTGTGTGGTTCCTCCTGTAGCCTAACGGGAGCATCCTTGCTGGAAACAGCAACTTTTGCACGGAACAGTGTGCATTCTTTGTAGCTTTGGACAGCAGTGTGTACTGTTTGTAGCTTCTCATTTTAATTTTTTTCTTAGAAACTCTGTGGGGTTCATGTAAAGCAACAAGCAAAAATCCTATTTTAGGAAGCTTATTTGGAAACAGATTCGTTGTACTCTTTACCTGCACAATCCCAAAATGCCAGAATTTTGCCAGTGAACCATTTTCACTCTGTAGGGGGATTTTTTGTCACTGTGAAGGCAACTTCCCAAGCAAGTAACCCCGTGAAATTTTCCGTGGGTAAACTGTGTGTGTGCTGGCTGGAAGGCATGGCAGTGCCTCCAGTGTCAGTCCTGTTCCTCGCTGTGTGGTTACCCATCGTGGAGTGATAGACCAGCGTCGGGACTGGTGGAGGGACACGCGGGAGCTGTGTGCTCTTTGCAAATGCCTCAAATTCAGGAGTTTTCCTCTTCATTTTCCAGGAAGCTGTAGCTCTTGTGCCAGACACCACAGTTGTTGCAACTGAGTCATCCCTAGCAGTGGCTAAAAGATGTTGGGTGTTACTGAACTCTTGCTCATAGTAGTTACTTGTGTTTTATCCAAAACCTTTTGTTCCTCCTCATGGTTCAAGCTAATTGCCAGCGGTTGTTTTGGGTTTTGGATTATCTGTGTGAGTTTGGTGTCTTGATGGAGCAGTCCATTTTTTTTGGTAATAGCTCTCAGATGATTACAATGACATGGACACATTAGCAAAGCTCATTGCCAAGTGTGGAAGTAGAAACGTAGGGATCAAGAATAATCTACTTATCTAAAATATTTCAGAAGAATACTCTTCATAAACTAATGAAAGATTAACTGGAACACGGCTGTCCTCCCCCCACTGAAAGGATAGCTTCTGCCAAACAAACCTATGAGCCTCAAAACTGCGCAAGTGGGGAGTAATAATGCGATTTTATGCTCTAATTCTTTGTCTGGAAAGCCTTGCAGTAACCACGCTGTTATTTTACCCAGGGTACGAGCCTTGCTAGCCGATAGCCTCTGGCCGGTGGTCAAAGCCTTACCTGCCCCTGTTTGGGGACAGTGGCTGTGCTCCTGCAGACGAGCTCCTTGGCTCTTTCCTGGGAGACTTTGGAGGAAAATATGTCAGTTTGTCAATACGAAAAGGTTCTGTGTTGACAAACAGGCTTCATAGCTTCCCGAGCTGGGAGGTGGCAGGATTCCTGCTCTGTTCCAGGCATGCTCCAAGATGGATGCACCTACCCATGCTGAAAATACCCAACCCCTCAAATCATTGACTGCTGTCTGGTGGAAACTTAAAGACAGGCATCTATTCGAAATCTAATCAGGCTCAAGAATCAGATTACAGTAATTTCATATACCGAGGCCTGTCCCTCACCCCCTCTCATTAATAGGAACATTTCCAGTTCCATTTTTCAGGCTTGAAGCTGTGTTTTTCTCTCTCCTGCTGCTGTCCTCAATAAATATGCAGGGACATTGACTGCATAGCTGGCCACCCTGGGTCAAGTAACACAAGGTGCTGGTGAAAAATGAAATCTGGAAAAATATTTTTTTCCTTTTTTTCTCTTTCCATTCTACACTGTGACGTGTATCCTTATAAACAACCCTACAGCCCCTTTGGCTGCGGCGAAATGTGTGGGGTTCAATTGAAAACATCCCTTTAATTTTAAAAATCGGAGCAGAGTGGTAAATGGCAGTCACAGACGTTACTGGGGCGGGTTAGAGACAGCTGTTGATCTTTTAGGAAGCGTATATGGGAAAGGCAAGTGCTGCACTGGAAATACAGACATTTTCTTTTCTTAGAATAAATCAAATATTCTCCTTGGTAGATACACTTCTGTTTCTCTTCTACGCATATTCCCTCAGTGGGAATTAAGGAATTATATTTGCTTTTTTCTTTTAAATATTTATCTTTTTCTTTTAATATGTGACATTTTTCCCCCAAACCATTTACTGTCGATATTTTTGGGAGAGTAAAACCCTAGTTCAGCTGGAATCTAGAGAAAACTGCTCCACTTTGGTGAATTCAAAATTTGTCGTGTAGAGTCAGCACCAGAGGGCCTGAGGGTTGTTGTTGTTGGTTTTTTGGGTTTTTTTTTAAAGTCAAAATCTTCCCTGTTTATGCTATCTGCTTCTCTAATACTGTGATGTCTCCCCAGTGCCTTCTTTCATCCGTCCTCTGCGTCCTCTCTGCTCCCACATGGGTATGCTGGAGCCCTGCAGCGATGTGCTGGTGCCCGTTAGCTAGCTGCCATTAATTTTTAATCTAAAGATCCTCTCTTCAGTGTTATTATTCGTGTTTGTTTATTTCAGCTTTTTTTTTTTTTTTTTCCTACTGAGTTTGGTTTTTGTCGTTTTATCATCTTAATGCAGAGCAGGGCTTGTCTTTGCAGCTGGCTGCCCGAGGGCTGCTGCTGGAGGGTGGTGGTGGTCTTCTCCAGCGCTCTGCTGCGTTACGAGAAAATTCCATTTAGTCACTTTCTCCCTTAGAGTATTTGCTAGGCACTTTATATCCTTTCCCACCAGCTTCAGCTAAATTTAGTACTCGAACAACGGGAGACGCGAAAGGATGAAGAGGGGAGGGGGACTGTGCGAGGTTGTCCTCTTGTCTCCCCGCTCTTGCCTGTCTCATCCTCTCCCTTCTCCTTTCTGTTCTATCCCCACATGACCCAAGCTGGTTTCAGAGCATGGAAAATATGGGGTCAAAGAATGTCCACACAAATATATCAACAATGTATGCAAAAACCTCTTTTAAAATAGCTGACTTGCACTGTCAGGTATTGGATGCTCCTATCCTCCTGTATCCCGCTGCAGTTCTGTGCTCCATCTGCTCCGTGTCCCCAGATCCTCTGTTTTACCTTCTTCAGGTGTTAGACAAATTATTTTTTTTTTTCTAATTCATGATCCTTTCATAAAGATTACTTTAAATGAAACAATTTAGTATTACTCTTTAACATCCAAATCAACTGGAACAGGGTGCCCAGAGAGGCGGTGGATGCCCCATCCCTGGAAACATTCCAGGCCAGGTTGGCCGGGGCTCTGAGCAACCTGATCTGGTTGGAGATGTCCCTGCTCCTTGGAGGGGGGTTGGACTTGGATGGGCTTTGAAAGTCCCTTCCCACTCAAACCATTCTATTATTCTATGATCTCTGGAGCATATACACGTTGTCTTGAGGACATTTCTGAAATCAAAGTGATGCTTGGACTCTCTGTCGCCTCGTGCCTGAATTCATGCGGGTTGTTCGCGACTGGCTGCTGGCTCCAGCCCATGGAGCACTAACCTACTTGCTGCTTTTAGATGCCTCATCTCCCTCAAGATTAGCCATGACGTTTTCCTGAACCGCTGAGATCCTTCTGCTAGTTTGGCGCTGGGTCGTTCGGTGGTGCGTTCCCGTCTGTCGGCAGGCACTCCGATACTTTGCTTTAATGGCCAATTTTCTGATGGTTATCCTTTTGAAATCTGCCGGAGTGCGAGGCTGAGGGCTGATTCCCTTTGCTCTTTATCTTCTTCTCTTGGGTAGTGTTACTGGGAGCCTCTGTACTGCTGATTTACAGCCTGAACAAAGATGCTATCGCAGTAATGTCTGTTTTGGAAAATTGCTTTAAAACCATGCAAAAATGGAGAACAGTGCAGTTTTTTTTTCTTTTTTTTTTTTCCTTTTATTTTGTGAGGGTGTTTTTTAAACAATTTAATGCTGGCAAGACCAGCTGTCTTATTTTTGTGGCTGTTAGCAAGTGCGGAGCCCGTTGACTTCCGTGGGATGTGTGAGTGCTGAGCGGCACGGCGAAGTGAAGCCATCCGCCGATGCCAACTGGTACAGCCCAGCTCTTCCTCCTGAACGGGACTCCTTGGAACAAACTGGTGTAACACTGGTTTGGAGATACCCACATGCTCTTTTGTGCCCCTCGCAAGATGGCTGAGCTGTAGGGATCCACTGTAGGAATTGCATCACTGCCCACAGCTTGTGCTTGGGTGAGGATCCCGCTGAATGGATCGCGGCTGATTATCAGCCTGGATTTGGATGTATCTATTCCCCAGAAAGTAAAGATACTTTTAATAATATCATAGTGACAGAGGGACGATTTCTTCCAATGTGCTTTACTGAAGAGGAGAGTCCTGGCCATGGTCAAACCATGCCTACCAGTCGGTGGTCGATCTGAGCTGTCTTGGAGACAGCTAACGTGAGCAGTGATGCCGGCACAATCTCTCCACCCAAACTAAACCCAAGCGCTCATACTGCTCTCCGTTCAGTTTGATTCCAGGTACGCTGCCATTGCCCATGCGTGCTGTGTTCTTGAGAACGTCATGTTCCAGCACGCTAAGACGTGTCACTGCAATGTTATCATCCTTGTGACCTCATAATTCTGTGACGGGGGAAACCGATGTCTGACATTGGTGAGCTCCTGAAAACAGGGTAGGTTCAGAGGTAGGTTAGAGAAAAGGGTTCAGGGTCAGATGCTGAGTTATTTAGCATCTCCAGGCTGGTGTACTGGTATTTCAGTTTTTCAGGGTGTAGCAGCCAGATTTTCAGGCATGAAAATCTCCCAGATTTTCTTCCCTCTTTCCTTACAGTGACACAACTGTGTTTTGAAAAAAGTTAAGAGCCAGTGCTGCTTTCTTTTGATGTTTTAATACGTGACGGTAAGGGGAGCTTTATTGAAAACTTACCTGTCTTTAGTGGTGCCACTTTCTCCAGGAAACAGAATTTAAAAAATGAAATCTGATTAGGAAAAAAAAAAAAAACCACAACAACAAAAGACAAATTTAAAAGTCTGTGCTGGTTTTCTGGAGAAAACGCTGTGTTAGTATAGCTAGAGAATCTTTCTTCTTCTTTGAGGAGTAAATGTAAATGTGTGTTTTGTCAAGAACCTACTTTGTCTGACATGTCAAATGCATTAATTAGGTCAATAACTTTGAGTAGTCTCAAAATGCCAAATAAAAAGGAAGGATATCGGGCGGAGCACAATCCCTTCTCCTTGACACAGACCACGGTGAAGCCCATTTCTCCATCCCACAGGCTGCTTTGCTGAAGCCCTGCTATCTACGTGCAGGATGTTTAAATAATATATGTTATCCAGAAGGCGGGTGTTTTTTGCAGATGAACTACAGGAACACTTTTTCCATGAATATTTGTTTTCCAGAGCTTGTACAAATTTCCGGAGGGAAAAAAAAAAAATTCAAGTTTTAGAGTGAAAAAGAACTGCCACTTTTGGTCATGATGCAGTTGATGCCTTGACCAAAATCTGCTGTTGTTTATTCTTTTTTGTTACTAGCTGCAGGGCGATATCTGCTTTGTGTTAAGCATTTCACACTTGTACAAGAAGGAATATTCACTGAAAAACTTAAAATATTAACAAAAGATAAACTTTTTTTTTAATAAAATAAACCAAACAAATCCTTATATGGCAGACAACAGAAATGGCTTTTTAACAGAATTAGGAAGAAATGGGGGCCTTCAAAGATTAAGTCAGAGAGGTTAAAGCCAGTAAAATGCAGTATGTTTTTTGAAAAATTGCCGAGTTCAAAGAAAACCTAATCAAACATCAAACCAGCTTCTTTAGTGCAATAAAACTTAGGGTTTTTTTCCTCAACTGCAGAATTCATGTTTGTGCTAATCTAAATAATTTATATAAATCCAGAAATGAAGTCCCATTAAGTCTTTTAAAACAAGGTTATTTTTTCCTTTAGTCAATTTTGTGGCTAGTAAGATTGTACATGTTCTCTGGGCAGAGCCTCCTGGATGCAGGAACATTACTTTCTGGAGCAGAGAGTTGGACGGGTGGCATAGTTATTTGTTAAATCAGCCTGAAATACAGAAGAAGAATTGAGGATAAAAAATAACTGAATAAAATAATCAACTGGATCCAGGGCAATCAACAGGTTCATGCCTTCATTTTAGGAAGGACGTGGTCATGGAGCACATCCACCATGGGAAGCGCAATGGCGATAGAGGGAGGTTGAGCTCGCCCTAACATCTCTGTCACTCTAGAAGTTCAAGTACCGTATACAAAGGAGCAAAGAAAATCAGGAGATGGTGAAAGTTTCTCCACCCTCATCCTGCCTTCTTCCCTAAGCCAACTGAACGCACGTCATAGCGTGGGAATTAGCTCATTGCAGAGCTCAGATAAAGAGAGAAAGGGTTCTGCTCTTTCCCCATCATCAGCACTTCCCTCTTTTCAGGTTGTATGTTTTAGACTTTGTCCTTTGGATCTTGTTTTTGACACTGAATTGTTTCAGGATTTGTTTTTTAAGAGCAAAAGCAGGGGGAAGCATCAATTTTTGTTTGATTTCAATCAAAATTTGCTTTTCATTTTCAGTTAAAATTAGAATCAACAGTAAGTTATTAACTTAATCCCAATAAGGAACTTTGTGCATCTCTTTTCAGTCTGCCAATGTCTTTATTGAATCTTTTATTGGGGTTCAGCTCCACTCTTGCCTTCTGTTTGGTGCTATCGGGGTGGAGCAGCACAGATTGACACAGAAATGTGGCGTGAAAGACAGGTAATAGGAAAAAAAAAAAAAAAGTGAGGAAGGGAATACATTGGAGATTCATGACCTAAAACTAAAATCTCATTTGAAAGCACACTTCACCTTTGGATAATGTACTTTACTTTTCTTGAACAGTGCAGCGTTGATACAGCCCTGATGTTTCAGTGGAATTACAGTCAGTTTAAATTAATTTCTTCTGAGACCTTTTGTCCATACTGTATCATTGGCTTCTTCGCTGTAGCAGGACTCAAGACCGCTTTGACAGTTGTGTGTGTTATTGAATCGTGAGCTTTGATCTCGGGGATATGCTCCTGCCCATCATCTGGAGCATGAAACAACCCTACTCCTTCTCTTATTGCTTGTACTTGATGAGCAAAATAATCTGTTTAAATTACCCAACAAGCTTTGGCATTAGCAAGAGCAGCCAATGACTGGAGACATTTTTAAGTGACGTGACTCCTGTCTTGTAGACTTGTGTTTTCAGTAGTTACTGGGTATGGCTGCCTCACTCTGGGTCTCAGAAAGTCCCACTGACCAAAAACTTGAGGGGTAAACACAAGGCGTTTCATTTGCCACCTATTCTGTGGAGTCCCAAATCCAACATTGCTTTTGCGTTTGGTGCTTATCACTCGAGTTCCTCTGGCGTTGCTTGCCTCTGTGTTCATCTCCAGGCTGACTGGAGTCTGAATGCCTTATCATTCACTTTCTAGCTGATTCGTCCTACCATTATTGAACAGTATGATGAAAACCAGTTCCTGCCAAGACTTTCCTTAAAGTGATATGAAAATGATGCAGTGTTTAAAAATGGAGAAAATTTAGTGAAAATACATGGTTTAAAAACATCTTAGCAGCTTGCAGTCCAATGTCTGAAATCAGCTTCATTAATATCCCATCTCTCAGTCACATTTCTCACAACTTGTGGGCAGAATTTAAGGTTGCACAAACCTCATGTGCTTTGAAGTCAATGATTTTGCAAAGTGTTCTTGCTTTCTGAGCCCACGGTGTCCTTTTGTCTTTGACCGTTGGGTTTGTGGGCTCTTTCTCGCCTGGCTGGCCAGTAGCTTGCCAGGGTGGAGAAGCGTTACAGAGCACATCTGAGCCAGATCCCGGGCGGCATTACACGGTGGATCACATGTGATGTGATGCAGAGATGCCCAAACCGCTGCCAACACGGGCTGCCTGGTCTCACTGCATGCCTTGTCTGCTCCCCAACGCGCTGGAGACCTCTTGGAGTTTCAGGCCAGCACTGTGTTGGTGTGGTTTTGTTCTCTATTGCAGAGCTAAGCTGCTGGTGCTGTCTCTGGGACCTGGGTGGCACGCCGCTGCAATCACCCACAGACCTGCCCTGGGCAGGCCCCGGCACTGGCTGCTCTCCCAGGAGGCTCCCAAGAGCATACACCTCCACCCCATCATCTCTCTACACCGTGGTGGGTACACATCCTGACGTGTACCCTAGACTGGCCTGTTTTTTCCCAATGCTCCCTTCCTAGAAGGAATTCAGAGATGACACATTGAAGCAATTTACATTATTTGCATTTTCGTGGGTTTTTATGCTGCTCTGTGCAGACATGGTCATAACTGCTGTTCTACTCAGGTTTTTTCCTGCATGCAAATGGCTTCTAATTTGCCAGGGCTGCTCACATTAAAGCTGTGGATGCTTGGATAAGGCAGAAGCGCACAGGGCAGCAGCGACTAAGGACAGAGGCACAAATTCCAGGAGTACTTGAATCAAGAGAAGTCCTTGATTTCTGTAGACAAGTTGCTGAGCACAGCTGGGAGAGCTGATCCCTGCCTGATCTGTTTCTTCTGGGTATTTTTTTAGTGTTTTTTTTTTGTTAAAATGGGCACATGCTCTTGAGTGGTGCCTGTGGAGTTTTCCGTGTTGACGAGAGATGTCCCTGGACACGTGGATGCTTTGCAAGTCTGGTGGCGTTGGGAATATCAGTGTCTTGATTGATGGCTGGTAGAAAACTATCACGAGGAAGTTGAGGGAAGAAATGACCAGGTGTTTGACATCGCTGATAGCTCAGTGTGTTGTTTTTTCCTTTTCTCAGTCCAAGTACATATCATGGGTTGGGTCCTTCCAGCTTGGTGGAAAAAGCTCTTTATTTTGGTGAGGAACTGTGAGTTTGAGGTAGGACCTTGAGAGCCTGCGTGGAGCTGGGGCTCCTGGAGCACCCACGAACTGTTAGATTTAAATACGGAGAGAGCTGGTGGAGCGAGCGGTTTGAATTACTGTTAGCATTAATTTCTTTCTTTATGAAGACACCCGTACAAGGTACCTGTAAATCCTGGCTGTCTGGAGCAGTGTTTCTCTAAGGAAGATTTGATTACAAGTTGACTATAAGTTATTAGCTGTAAGTTATTAGCTTTCCAGCGAGTCTAAATGAATGTTACAGGCTATAAACTGACTGTGTAATTTACAGTTTCTCATGTAAAGCTTAATGATGGTTGCAGTAACATTTATATCTTTCCCAAGGACAGGAGAAAATTTCTCACTGTGTCGTTGATTACAACAGTCTCGTCCCAGTTTCATGTCTCCAGTCAAACTGGCAGTGTATTGTTTTGTTTTTTTCCCTGTACCTGGGGTCTTTGGCCTGAAACTTGAAGTACTTTGCTGTGCACCTCTTTCCCTTGTGAGCGTCACCTCATGGCGGCGCTCCTTCCCGTGGAAAATGCATCATGGAGTTGGAGTTGAGCATGGACCATCTCTTCCTCCAGGAAAAGCAGCACGTCCTCTTCAGTTTTGGTTTGGATTTTGTCTCTTGCAAAGCTGTTGGCTTCTCATGAGCAGGACACATCTGTCCTTCACATCTGTATCTTTCCCTGGTTTGGGAGCAGCAGCCCTTCATAGTCCAACCGCAGCTTTCCCAGCTGCAGCAAGAGCTCTGCTGTATTCTCAGGCCTTAGGAATGAGAGATTAGACTCTAGCTTAGCTAAATGTTAACAAGTCAATACTTACCTTGATTCAGAAACACATGCAAACATGTCAGAATAATACATAAACTCTTGTTTATGTATTTCTCAAGTTTGCCAATCTAGGGACAGTCATGGATGGCTGGGAACTGTAGGAAGTGGAAAAAATCGTCAGAGACCATATGTCACCTGTATTCCAACCTGTGTGGTCTTAAAATTCCTCCTGAAGTATCACTACCATTTAAAAAAATGATTTTTCATTCATCTGCTCGGCACAGTAGGTGTTTGATTTTAATTAAAGACCTGGGAGACTGTGGAGTTTATAACAGCTCTACGGAGCCCAGAGCGTCTCCTGAAAACGTGCAACAGGAAAGAACGTTTCCAAGGCGTGTAGAGTACTGAGGTGGGTTTGTTTCCTGCTGGACTCGCTCCTGCTGTGGTGGAGGATCTGAATTAAGAGGAGTGTTGCCAGCCCCCTTGGAAGCAGATTGCTGCCGGACCCCACGCGCTTGACCAGGGTAGTTTAATCCACGGGTGGTCAAATACGAAAGACAGTTCTTACTGTGTTAACAGGTTTTTTTCACCTATCTCCTGGTCCAAAGCCCAGTAAAGGCAGTGGACGCTGAGCCAGAGACTGCCTTCTTGACAATTAATTTCCAGACTCAGCAGAGTTGGGAAATTTGGGTTATTTACCTCTCGTAGATCATCAGTGCAGCAGGCGGTGCCAAATGTGACCTTTTAGCAAAGGTGATAAGGTGTTATTACTGGATCTCAACCGTGCTTCTCCTGTCGTCTAGTAAGAAGAGAAAAATGAAGTCAATTAATTCCATCCTGCAGCTGAAGGACCTCATTTGAGGAGTGGAGGGAGGGGTTATCTGAGGTGTTTCACTGTGCTTCAGACCTATTAATTTTTAATGCAAGTCTGCCCTAGGGGGAGAAGGAAAATAACATTAATTCACCCAAAAAAAAAGGAGAGGATTGTGAATGCAGCAGTGGGTTGCACCGCTTGAGAAGCTACTACCTGCTCTTACCTGGGTGAAGGAGGTGAGCTGCTGCCAGATGTCCCCAAGTGCAGCATCGCTGATGTGTCTTGGCTTTGACACTTCATCCCGGGCTGTTTCAAAGTGGCCTCTGGGGACTGATGGTTCAGAGTGCATGCATCCCTTCTTGTTGACCACAGGATGCTCTGTGCAACCAGGATAATAAAGATGAACGGCTCAGCTTTTGAAGAGAGCTCTTGGCAGCTGAGCTGCAGGGTATAGGTCTATGTCTAGGCCCAAAGTGGTGACCCCAGGGCTTGGAGAACATGGAGCTGTCTCCCTGGATGAGGCAAGTGCTTGAGTGTGCAGTGCTCTGGGCTGGTGATAGTTATTTTAGGTTGGATAAAAAGAGCAATGAGTGATCTGGGAAAAAAAAAGAGCAAAATGCATCCCTTCCACGGGCTGGCTCCTCTGTCGCTGGCAGCCCTGAAGATGTGTTTTCGAGGCACCTGGTATATGGGAGTGAAGAACGTGCCCCAGTTGGTATTGGAGCTGAACCAGGCCCTCCCCATTAAGAAACCTGCCCACTGTGGTTGCTGCAAATAATTCCAGCAGTGTTTCAGTCCCACAGAGCCTGAAGAAGCTGCACTAGAGAGCATTCAGCAGGGAGTCTTCGAGCGTCGCCACTGCAGAGCTTATACAAAGAGTGGCCAGGGAGAAGGGGAAAAAAAAAAAGTCTACATTTCTGTATTGCTTGAGGGAAGCAGTGGCAGTTCATTTGCTGGCTGGCATTTTGTTTCGTTTCATCCTCCAAAATGCTCGTTTGGTTGTGTGATGTGAGGATATTCCGTGTTGGTTCTGGCATGGACTGGAGCAGCCACCAGCTGTTGTGTTTCCCAGGAACTGGGGAGCCCACAGTAGGGAAGGGAACGGGGGTAAGGCAGCTGCATGACTCTGAACTCCAAGAGAGGAGGTCCTGATACACTTGGAAAGCATCAGGGGAGCCTGAGGAGCGAGGCTTGAGCTGGGACCAATGGACAGAGCCATGGGACCGGTGCAGAGGAAGACCCACGGTACCGGGCAGGGGGGATGCTCGGGAACAGTGTGCAGTGGTGGCCCTGGCCTCACCCGCCGGCCGGGGCAGCAGCATGGCCGAGCAATGGGGCCGGTCCAGCCGCTGCATTCCTCGCATTGCCCCAAAGATCTACACAGAGCCACGTCATCTCCCAACCACAGGTGTTTCTCTTGCGACTCAGTGTTGCGCCCTGACCCCGAGATGCTCATTTTGCAGGCGCTGTCAGAGCTTCCCTGCCTCACCCCCTTCTCCGAGGCAACAGTTTTCTTTCCGTGCCTGTGGTGACATGTTCTTATTTACAATTTCACAACAGCATCCTGCTTTCTCTGCGCGACACCGCTTCTGTTTCCCTACTTGTCCTTCGTTTGTCAGGCCTTTGGCACTTACTGGCAAGTGACACCGCTTCCCCCTTCCGCACCCGCAGTTTCCGGGGGATTTCTGCCGAGTTCACTTCAGCGACAGGTAAATTGCCACCTCCGTCTCGAGCAGAGGCTTCGCTTTGGTTTCTGTTGAGCTGTGTTTCACCTCGCTGTAGTAACTGCTTTCGAGTCAGGTACACGTCCGCAAGCATGCGTGCGTGCAGGTGTGTACGTAGCGTATACGTAAGTGCGTGTGTACATGCGTATCTAGGAAAACTACGGTCTTGGTGTGAAGAGGAACAGTGTTTTTTACAGGGAATGCCGTGCTGGAAGGAGGAGGAATTGCAGAGAAGAGCGGTGCGAGCTCTTCCGCGGCTCAGCCAGCAGATGTCACATTTGGTCATGGCTGGCGAGGCGCTGGGTCCTTCGGTGGCCGCGAGGCTGGGGAGCGGTGCGGGGAACCGGAGGGACGGGGGAAGGCATCGTGGAAGGGCAGGGGGAGAAGGCGGCTCGTGGATGGAACGTGTAGCATACTCCATGGCATAAACTTGTATTAGTTTAAGTGTTAACTGGGTTGTTGGTTTATGAGTTCAAAGCAGACCTTTCTGTACCTGCAACGGGAAGTACATCTACAGTTAAATTTGTGCTTCAATTTGGCTTTTGAAAGTCCCATTTGATCCCCAGATCATTCCTTCCCTGCAAGTTGCAATATATTAGCAAATCTATGTATCCCTTGGGAAGAGATTTTTACTGGAAGGTGTGGGAAGGTTTCCCACCCCAAGTTCACAGTGCTGGGAGCTGCAGGTACATGGTCACCTGTTCCTGCAGTAAAGAATTCCCTAGAAGAGCAGCCTCATCCACGTCCTTTGTGGGCACTATTTGTTGTTAATGCTCACCCTTGATTACCATCCAAAAGTGAGAGGTGTGAGGATGATGATGGCTGCAAGCAGGGGAAGAGGGGATCGGTAGCTGGAGAAAGGAACAAGTCAAGCTTTTCGTTTAGTTGTAGCTAGGCTGCTGTGGAAGAAAAAGCGCTGTTAGATTCTGGTGTGAAGCTGGTAGCATGTGAAACACAGAATATTGAAGAGAACTGTAGGTGGAGCCTCTAAATGGTGTAACAGAGCAGAGGACCCTCAGAAAGCCACGGTGGGGACTGATCTGCAGAGCACGATGAGCTTTCGATAAGGAGGAGGCTTGTTTTCCCAAAGCTGTTACAAAAGTTGGGGAGAAGAAGGGTGGGCAGGTGGGTCTGGCACCTAAGCAGGTGGAGTTTCCGAAGGGACTGAGCCTATATGGAAGTGGATGTTCATCTCTAAGAGCATTTTCTGGCCAAAAAGTTGTGGGGAAAGACTTTTGCAAATGCTGAAACACTTTCCTTTGTGCTGTTCATCCTGACCTGCTTGTGTATCAGCCACCTTCCAGCCTGGGCTGGGGATGGATGGGTCAGTGATGGTGGAAAGTCCAAAATGGGCATGCAAGGTGCAGGATTACAGGGAGGCTGGAGGTGATGGGGATGATCCGGCTGCAGGATTGGGACTATGTTGGAAGGAGGAGCAGATCTAGGAGATGTATGTTTCTTTTCACACATGCAAATAAAGAACAAAGTACTTTCTTATTGAACATCCTTCATAAAATATGTGTCCTGCAATAAACCTGAGCACAGTAATGGGCAGAGTTTTTCATAAGCTCCGTGTCTCCCAGTATTTCACACAGTTAAACATATTGTTTTGTTTAGAATTGATACTCTTCATGCATTTTGAAGATAGAAAGGTCTGGAGCTGAATTTGCCAAAAGGAAAAGCGTTTATAAATCTGATATTATTATTTTATTTTTCCCTAAACATTTATAGCTGCGGTTATAAAGTGCCAGACGCCCTGATCATCGCTTACGCTGAGCTCCTTGGTGTGACAAGCTAAAGCGCGTGTGTGCTGCCGGCGTGGAGCACAGATGACAAAGACACTGCTTTCGCAGACCGTTTAACGCCAGGCAAATCAGCAGAAATAGATATGAGGAGAAGGGGAACCTAAACAGACAACGCAAGGAAATGATTCCTTTGCGTGTCTCCTAAAGCTGTCGCCGTTACTGGTGCTGTGCCGGCGCAGTTACTGCTGTTTGTTTCTGTGTGACGAGCTGGCATAAACACTAACCAGTACGCCGAAACTCCATCTGGGGTACGCAGTCAGCTGCTATAATTAGGGAGAGGATATCGTTGCACAGTTTATTGCCATTGCTTGAAATCAGCGGGTTGTGTTTGCGCTCATTACGATTTAAATTTGCGATGCGTGTTCTTGATTTTGTGCGTTACTTTGGAAACCGTGCACTGGCAACTGAAATGAAACAATGCTTTTAGATTATTTTATTCTTCCAAGTTTTTCAGGGATAGATGACTTAGTGATCTGAAAATAGCCACGGGAAGATCTCCTGTGCCTGGTCGAGGAGTTTCTGTCATAGGTCCCAGTTCAGGACCCATTTGAGTACGCGCATCGGCCCAGTTCCCTTCGGGGCAGTGCTTCAGCACTGGCTGAGATCCCAGTGGTGCAGTGGGATGTAGCATGAGTTTAACAGGTAGCAGTGGGAGTGGCTTTTCTGTTTGCCCATTTTCTGTGAATCATTCCGTGTTGTTTTTCGTGCCATTTCTGACCTTACACCGGTGGAGAGTGGGTAGATAATGGTTTGGGTGTACCGCCTGGATGGATCCGAATGCTGTCCGCAATGAGCTGCGTGAGGGATGCTGATGGCTGTGAAAGGGCTCTGGGAGTGGGGGGGCTGTACTGGGGAAGAGCGGTGCGTTTGTTCTGCCACACTGGGAACAGTGACAGATGATGCTTGTTCCTCTTCCTCATCCATCCTCAGATTCATTATGGAATAAGTAATTACTGAAACTAGGCTTGTAACTTGATGACTCTTATCTGTCAGAAAATAACGATGTTTTAACAGCCTGCTGTGGTGTGCTCTCTAATACTGGTGAGCTGCTGTCACCTCATTGGAAAAACGTGCATGTCTGCTTATGGTTTGGTCAACTGTTGCACATTAACTGAAAAACTAATTATCATATAGAAATGTGGATAAATCACAGAATCACAGAATTGTTAGGGTTGGAAGGGACCTTTAAAGCCCATCCGGTCCAACCCCCCTGCAAGGGGCAGGGACATCTCCAACCAGATCAGGTTGCTCAGAGCCCCGGCCAACCTGGCCTGGAATGTTTCCAGGGATGGGGCATCCACCACCTCTCTGGGCAACCTGGGCCACTGCTTCACCACCCTCAGCATAAAAAATTTCTTCCTTATGTCCAGTCTGAATCTGCCTGAATGCATCCAAGCAGTTATATTCAAATAGGCTGGACCTTCTTGTGCATTAGCGAGCGCCTGGGGACGTCCTGCTGTGACCCATGCCGTGCTGGCAAGTATTTCCGTAAATCAGGAGCAGAAGTGATTGAGGCTCAGAGGTGATGAGAGTGGCACAGATGTTGAGACGGTTTTGCGGACGGCTTTGAGTCCTGTTCTCCTGCTGAAATTCAGGGATGTTCCTGTTTGTCACCCAGGGAGTATTTCCTTCCTGGCCAGGCCTGGGTGCGTTTCAATGGGGTTTAGGCTGAGGGATGCAGCCAGTCCCCATGGCGCACGCGGTCGAGGGGACTTTCTGTGTGTACAGTGGCAAGGACGTCTGGTACAACTGTTACTGAAGAGAGTGCACCTGGGACAAATGCAACCTGTCACCAGAAAAACAAAACACAGGCTTCAGATAAAACATTTCTGTGGATGTATTTTCCAAATTCATCATCAGTAAATATATTTTTTCCATGGGCTTTCTCCACTTTGCTGTACAATTAATAGTTTTCTCCTTGTATAAGCTGCACAATGCCCGACCTACAGCTTGTCCGCAGGTGCGTGGGGCCAAATAGAGTGGTGCTGGCACGTCCGTGTTGGTGCTTACTCCCAAGATGCCGAGATCCGACGGCGAGCACAGGGAGATGCTCCCCTGGACCACAGCAGCCTCCGCGCTCTGCCTGAGTGCCAAACTGATTTGCCAGCTACCGCTTTGGTTTTTTTCTGCCTGTGCACATCAGTGGAGCAGCCACACAGCTTTCGGTGCAGATGCTGTCTCATCAGAAGCTGGCTCAGATAACTGCTGCTATCTGCAGGGAATAAGCTTGTTTTCCTACGAATGTACCTGTTTAAGTTGTCCCTAGCTGGCTGTCCACTATTTGACATACTTGTCAACTGAGTAAGTCCTCACACTCAATACATCTTAGCAGTGAGTATATTCTTGTCCCACGCAGAAGAAGCGTTTGTGTTTGGGACCTGCTACTCAGAAAGGACCTTGAGACGTACGTTCCTTTGTGCCACTCTGATTAATCGCAGTGATGTCCTGAGATCAATAGTTCTTGAGATCTGGGATCGCGTCTCCCTGAGGTCCTGTTTCAGGGAGATGCGAGAGCAGATTGATATATAGCAAATGTGATAGGGGACTCTCTGAAAAAGCCTGTGACCTGGAAGAGGGTCTGTGGGTAAGATGTTCCCCTGGCTGCTGATCTGCTAGGCGTTAAGTAGAGATGCAGAAAATGCACCAATAGTGCCCAATAAAAAAAAAAAAAAAAGAAATGTTGAGTCTTTTGACATTAAAGACACGAGAAGGAGAAATTGCTGCTCAGTGCCAATAATCACAGATCTCTGCAGCGTTTCTACAATGTAGGAGCTTCTGCAGGGCTGGGACGTGCTTGTGAAGCCAGATGAGTGGGAGCAGAGAACTGGGTGCTGGGGTTTTTTTCTTACCCTATGTTAACCTGAGGAGGGAGACGACTAAAATCGTGAACAGCCCGTGTGTGGCCAAGAGTTCAATTAGCTATAAACGGTAATTGCAGGCTTCATATGCAGATGCGCTCAGATTGATGGAACAGCAGCGACAAATGCAGCAGGATGTGCAGTCGCGCTGGGTGGCCTCTGTAAGCGTGCCAGGGAGGAATTCACACTTTATTTTAGGTGTGTAGCCTTCAAACACAAACATTTGGTCTGTCTGTTTGTGCGTTTGTGCCTCACGCAGGGGTCAAGCCTGGATGAGCAAAACTGCGTTCAGTGGTACCTCTCCTTACCCCACTCCCAACCATCCTCATTTTGCACGGGCTACGTAGTCAGAAGGTGAAAAAAAAAAAAAAAAAATCCATGTTTTGTTAGTGCTAGAAAGGAAAACAAACAGTACAGTCCACATCAAACTGTGTCATGTACCCTCTCCTGGCAGAGCCCCAAGCATCGCAGTTGCTCGGATTCCAGCAGTGCGAGCACAGAGGGAGGGATTAATTAAAACTAGCACATGTTAATGGAGCTCTAAACCCGAGTTCAGATCGCCTTAACAGACACAAAAAATATCATGGCGTTAAACTCTCCGCTCTCGGGACCTGCTGGAGCAGCACGTTGGCGAGAGGCTGCCCTTTCCAGGGATGCAGTGCTCCTGCATCCATAGCAGCTGCCCTGCCTTTGACTCTCAACCCATGGCCATGGCACGCTCCTCCTCTCGCCTGCAGCCTCCTGAGGACAGAGAAGAGTTTCACCATTTTCCCCTGTATATCTTCAGTTGGCACAGACCTGGTGTCCCTCCCAGTGTGCCGAAATCCCCTTTGATGGGCAGCAGAGGGGCAGTCAATTGGTGCCCTCCAAGTGAGCTGCTACCTCCCCACAGTCAAGCCATGCCAAGCCAAGGGCTGTTGCGAGGTCTTTTACATCATCATCTCTTTATGTCTCCAGTGGAGGATGATCTTTGCTGGACAGTATCGCCTCTGGAAGCGGCGTGGTTGGGTGGTGACAGGCTTGGGGTGTTTGTCTGGAGTCAGAGCAAACGGTCGTGGCGAGGCAGGACACCGGCCAAGGCCAGGCAGATCGCCTACGTGTCTCGTAGCTCCCGTGCCTCCAAAGGCAACGTCTGCTTTTTGTGTCCTCTGAAACACTGCCCAGCTTCCTTCTACTTCTGAAGTTTGCAAGTTAAGGTCTTAATGCCGTGTTGTTACTTTTCCAGCATCTCCATTCACACCAGAAAGCCCTTCTGCTCGGAGGGATTTAGAATAATGCAGCTCTTCATGAGTCCTCGTTATTTCTCCAGAGGTGACTGTGTTATTCAAGTGCCCGTATTGTGACGCGCATCTAATTATGGATCCTTTCTGTAGACCCCCAGAGATGCCATTATGTCCACCTGCAGTAGAAGGGGCAAGATTACAATTTGCGTTCAGCGTGAGCTTTTGTCCATTGTTTCCAATGCACGTAAATAAGGAAAACAAATCTTATTGACCACTAATCCTCTTTTCATTTATCTGACATTTCATTTTTTAAAACAGCGGTTTGGCTTTGCTTCTTTTCCTCGGCGTATTGTTGTTTGCAGCTTCCATGCTAGGATATCTGCTCCAGTCGGGTCTAATTGAACGTGCACCTTCACTGGGCAATCGGGCAAAAATATCTTGGCTAAAAGGGCTTTTCAGCCTTTGAAAAGAAAAGCGTAGCTGGAGGGCATGACACACCCGAAGATAAAAGCTTGATCAATAACCATGGGATTGAGATATATTCACGTGATTTTTTTTTCTTTATCCCTTTTCAGGTTTTGGGGTTTTTTCAATGCTCTTTTCCCTTCTTCTGACCACATTTCTGGTGATTGAAATTCTCAGACGTCTACACCAAAATACTTCTCCATGTGTCTCTATTTACACCTGTAGATAAGAATAGTTTTGAGGAGAAAATACCTGAATGCAGCGTGCGTTTTGGCACAAGCTCCTAATATCTGAATTAAAAAAAAAAAAGAGTAATGAATGCATACCGCTCTCGTAGGTCAATATGAGCAGGAAGACCGCATCTTCCCATGAGGCTGTCCATTGCATTTCATACGTACTCCCACAGACAAAAATCCCTGCAGAAATAGGAGGAGGACAGAGGTATAAGCTTTGGGAGGGGAAAGACCTCATTCTATTTCTGTTTTTCTCCAATTACAAGTCTCTTTTAAGCCTTTGCAGGAGGATAACATCTGCAGATGCTTTGGTTTCCCATGTATCATCTCTTTTTTTTTTTTTTTTTTGCATAATTCAGGTGATAAAATGTAGCATTTAACATAACAGGGCCTAGTTTCTTTTTGTCCCTGTCCTGTTCCCAACAGCATTATGCTCAGAGCATAGGAACTCCAGAGAAAGGAGGCAGAGCTGGGCAGGACAAGGATGCACCTGTGCTATGAAAGACGGTCAGTCTTTGAGTTGAGGTTTTGTTCCTGTTGGAACAGATCCAGGGCAAAAACTGGTGATGAACAAATCCTACAAATCCAGCTCTTAAAACGTGTTTCGAGTCAATCCAAACGTTTTTGCTTTAAGAAATGGAAGCCATGCTGTGTTGTTGGTATAGTGTGCTAAAGAAAGATCTGTGCAAAATGACTTAAAAATAGAGAACTGGTCTGTGTCTCTTTGGCATGGTGTGTGTTTGACCTTCCTTTAGGACAAATCCTCCGAGATGATTTGACGTATGCTGGAATTGCATTTTCCAATGCAGCAAAGTTCTCTCAAAGGTTTTTGGGTCAACTCTAATTGCAGACACCTCCATCCCTACCACATCTCGTCACAGCCTTTATGGACTCTGCTTAGAGGTGCTTGGTGGTACCTGAGGTGCTCTAGGATGGTGCACACAGCTCCAGCTTTGGCTCTAGCAGGTCACGGGTCTCTTACAGCTCTTGTGTCATATCTTCCACCTGGTCAAGATGGCTCAGCTACCCTACTGCATCTCAGGTGCCACTAGATGCCCATGGCTAGGCAAACAAATTGGGCACTCTGCCATTTTTGCTGTTATCCACAAATCACTCTTTGTGGGATACTCCAGAGGCACAAAGGTAATTTGCATGTAAAGCAGTCACTGGAATTCATGGGTTTAAGTCCAAGGGAACCCATAGTGAATTCCAGCAAAGTTTTGTCATGTGTTTGGGAAATCATAGAATCATAGAATGGTTAGAGTTGGAAGGGACCTTCAAAGGTCATCTAGTCCAACCCCCCTGCAAGGAGCAGGGACATCCCTGACTAGATCAGGTTGCTCAGAGCCTCAAATCATCCTTAGGTTTTTCATATTTGTAGAGGATGAAGGCTCTAGTAACGTTCTGGTGAGACACCCATGGACCCAAGATGCACTGTGAGATGTCGTTTCCCTCTGTTGTGCGAATTGGTACGTTCAGCTGAGTGATGTACTGCAGTAGCGTGCACATCTGCGGTGCTACAAAGGACGACTTGTGTGCGTTTTCACTTGGGAGGCTGGAGAGGAGGAGGTGCGATGAAGGCAGCAGTCGCTGGAAGTATCCATCTTGTATTTCCAGCTCATGGATGTCATTTTGTGTGATTTGTGCCAGGTACGGCAGCTGCCGCTGAGTCTTTCTCTGCTCAGTGTAGTGCAGCTTGTTTTGATATTTCTGTTTTAGTCAGCTGGGCCGTGAAAAATCAGTGCAGAGCACGTGACGCGGCTCCAGCTTGCCTTTGCTAGGAGCTTGGTTAATTTTTCCACAAAAACACCAACACCTGGGCCGCGGATGCCACTGAGGAGTGAACGATAAAGGTGAACCATTGCCACCAAGGTTTAGAAAAAGTGGATGGAGGCAAATAATTCTAAAATGTGTTTCTGAAGAAGATATTCAACAAAATGCCTCAAAACACAGGAGGAGAGGGCGGGTGCAGGCTGGGCATCAACGCTTGGCTCCAAAACTGGCTGCCTGATCTGGTTTCTTTGTTTTCCCTGTTTTTGTTCCTGTCTCCTGCAGGCAAAGCCTACGCTCCCGAGTTTTACTATGACACCTACAACCCGCTGTGGCAGAACAGACCCCGCGTCTACTCCTACAGTCTCCAGTGGACCCAGATGAACCCCGACGCTGTGGACCGCATCCTCGCCTATCGCTTAGGGATTAGGCAGGTGAGGAAAGAACTTAGTTCGTGCAGGATGTGCCTTTTGAGTGCTGACCTCTGTGAGGACTGCTGAGCCTTTATTTTATTTTATTTATTTTACTTTTTTAAAAATTTTATTTTACTTTTTTTTATTTTATTTTATGTTGCTTCATTTTATTTTATTGATTTTTAATCTTATTGTACTTTATTTATTTTTTTCCTCCCTCTTTTCGTCTTCTGTGAGTTGGAGTTGTTTTTCCTCCTCCTGGAAGGTTTGATGCCATCTTGCAGAAGTAGTCCTCTGCCACTTGCAGATGCTGGAAACTAGCCTGCACATTTGTGGTGTGAAACAGGGAGATTAAAGAGCTGTTCTTCAGAGGGTTTGCAGAGGCTGTGGCTCAAGATATGCTAGAAAGATTACATGAAAGAAACTTGCAGTGCGATTAAACTTTTTCTCTCTCTCTCTGTGTATCTGTATATCTTTTATTGGATCCTCCATGTAAATGGATAAATACAGGGACAGCTGTAGCTTTCCTACAGAACCATGAGGTGATCCTTGAGAACCAAGACGTCTTTCTTGAGCACGTTAAAGTCCATCGCGCTTGCGTCTTCATAGATTCCCTGTGGACTTTTCAGTGGGAATCGGCACTGTTATGGAAGTGTGAGACCCACCCACATGCAGAGGAATTGTTAAATTAACATAGTCATCCCCATTAATTTACCCTTTAACGAGAAAAATATCATCTGTCGTCTTTGACAGTTATTGCTAAAAAGCTTGTGTTTTCAGTCAATTGAAGTGAAAAAACCACTCTGTGCATAGCTTAAACTCTCGTTAAATGGCAAATCCTCTGCTTACTTCCCTTCACAGGGCAAAGTGATCTTCCTACAGCTAAGTCCATACAAAATCTCACCATTTTATGTTCTAAAGGCAGAAAATTTTTATGCCGTACCGCTTGTTCCCAATCCCGTCTAGAGTCCGTCCATGCCAAACACTACACGTGTGCCAGAGATTGAACTGACAGCTTGGGTTTTGGCATTGCCAGGCTTGCTTGAGGGAAAAGACGTGGTTTGAAAATACCGCTCCTTGCTAAGGACACCTCCTTGGCCACCACGTCCACTTCCAAGTTGTATCTTACTGGCTGGGCTGCCAGCCTTGGTCTGGACCTGCTGCAGTTGAATGAAGATGTTTTGCTGCTTACTCGGGAGGATCCATGTCATGTAGGTTTGGTCTTGATTTACGCTCTCCCGTTGAGCTTGCTATTCTTTAAAGAACACCACAAGTGATTGATTTAGAAAGTATGTGTTTGGTTATTCGATGCCTGAAATAATAGCTTGTGCAGGGAGAAAGAGGTAGGAGATTAAGACAGATTCTTGAAGATATACATATATTTTTGAAAATGTGAGTGCAGAATGTTATCCCACAGATCTCCTACTGGGATGAGCTTTGCAAGCTGAAAAATAAATATAAGATTTGAGTGTGTTATGTATGCTAGGTGGATGGAGGTTTGCTTGTGTAACTTCTGTGGTGGTTGTGGAGTAGACTGGGACGTGTCCAGGGAGCGGCTTTGATAGTTGGGGGGTGCTGGCTCTCCTTCACTCAGAGTTCACCTCTTCCTGAGTCTAGCTAATTTGAAATTAAAATTGGTGACTTTTAAGACATGTTTATGTACAAGTCAGTTCTGTTATTCCCACTACCCAAGAGGAATTATTAAATTAAAAAGACTTTGCTGAAGTAAAAGAATATATGGTGAAATTAATTGCATTAGGATTTTTAGCTTCTTTTTTCCATGTCATTTTAATTTACTTTTCATTATCTATTTATGTAATTATCTAGAGTTACTTTACTCTAATTTCCTTGACAACACTCTCTGTCAGGCTAATGAAAATATTTTTCTTTCGTCGACCTGAAGCCACATTTAAAACTTGGGAGATGCAGAACCCAGTGAGCCGTCCAGACAGGCTTGTCCGTTATTGCAGCAATTCCCTCTGAAGCAAGGGTGATAATTAAACTACTTTTTTTTTTTCTTAACACCAACCAGTAGTTGCTATCAGCAGATTGCCTTCTGAACTGGTTGTGTTTAGATAGTTTATTTCATTTAGCAATGCATTTTTAACTGGATTATGCTGTTATTTTTATTTTGAAAAGAAGAAAAGAGGGGAGGAGCATCCTTTGGGAGTGGCAGCAAACACTGCTCACAGCTTGCAAAGTTCATCATGGAAACAGGGTGGGAGGGCTTCCAGGTCGGATTTGGAGAGCAGCCAGCATCCCAGCACACCGCTGTGGTACAAAGCGACTGCTCTTTGTTTTAATCTCCTTCTGCATTGCAGAGCACCGCCAGTGGGCTTTGCCATGGGTCGGTGTGTTGGTATCTGCCTGGGGTTCGATTAACACCGTGACCTTTATCTGATCACTACAGGACGAGGGGTAATGGTCTCAAAATAGAGGGAGTTAGATTCAGATTAGATATTAGGAAAAAATTTTTACGCTGAGGCCCAGGTTGCCCAGAGAGGTGATGGATGCCCCATCCCTGGAAACATTCCAGGCCAGGTTGGCCAAGGCTCTGAGCAACCTGATCTGGTTGGAGATGTCCCTGCTCCTTGGAGGGGGGTTGGACTGGATGGGCTTTGAAGGTCCCTTTCCACCCAGACCATCCTGTGATTCTATGAAGAGTGTTAACATCAGAGCCCAAGCATTGCTTCCTCTTTACCCAACCTCTCCATTGCTGCTCCACCTGAGACAGAATCCAGGCCGTATTTTGGGAATAGTTAAGTGATAGCAGGTTTAGCTTTGCTGAATTTTCTGTGGAGTTGTTAAAGTCTGTAATATTGACAATACTTTTAATGTAATTTTAAAAACCAAGAGTTTTTTATGAGGCACGGAGTAGCTTAGCTCCATTTTTACGTTTGCCAGCTGGCTGTAGAAAGCAACGCAAAGGATGCGCTTCATAATGAAACTTCTAAAGGGCAAAGGAGTCTGGTAATAGAATGTGGCAGACTGGAGTTTTTCCTTAAAGACAAATTGTTCTGCTGGGAGTAATTAGATAATACAAATTATAACACCAGGAAGGTAACTCTGCTGATGGGCATGCAGAGGGTGATTGTACAGTTGGAGATGCCTCTGCCTTGAGCCGCTCAGGCAAGCGGAGTTTTGAAAAGTTTTGATGGCAGCAGGAACAACTGGAGAGAAAAGGCCAGTGCCGGAGGTGAAGGGCATGGTAGTGTGACGGGTGCTCCCTCCTCAGGCAATCAGGGAGGGACAGGAATTATTTCGAGCACTTTCTGCTTAAGCCCAAATACTCCTGTTGTTGCCTTTTGGGGATTCATTCTGTGCTTAATGTTATTTTTTAACGAGCACGGGCTTTTGTCTCCATTTCTAGTTGACGCAGCACGCGGACGGTGCTGGGTTTTAATTGGCTTCGGGGATGCTGAGCTGGGGTATCTGCCAAGCCTGCCGTGACGGAGCATCTAGCCGCCAAGCCATGTGCGCGGCTGTCCTCCTCTCTGATTCAACAGTGACAAATAACTGTTCTAAAAAATGAGATGCTAACTAAATCGCTGTAGAGTTTACCTGTTGAGTGAGTGTAAGAGTTGTTGTTCCTGTGCTCTGATAGCGCTCCGGTCCCTCAAGGAGGTGGTGCAGTATGCGTCCAGGCCCTGTCCCTTCAAGGAGTTGTTATGGATGTGGTCTTCTCATGGAAATTTCTGGCTTGTCCACTTAAGAAAAAGAAGCATTTACTCAATGAGAGATAATAGCGAGGGACCTGGTCTGATTTGCAGTTCTTGTAAGACCAGTCTAGATGGTTTGGGCAGGGTTAAAGGGACTCGAAGTGGCTCCCAGAAGAAGGAAGGCCCTTGAGGGCAATGGATTCCGTCTAAGAGCAGTCTGGCTGCCAACCTTTGGCATAAAGAATGATTCAAAAGTTGGCAGAGAGATATCACGATGTATATAACATCTACTTCTCTTGGGCCACCAGAGCCAAAGGAAGCCAAGATTAAAGCATTCGTTTTGCTACCATGTGCTATCCTGTACATTGCCCAAATTTCAGAAGCATGAAAGTGGTGAACAACTATCCTGGCACATCTGGGCATCTGTGAGCACATCTGCCATCTGACTTCCAAGTGCCAAAGAAGGGAAAGAAAGAATTGAACCCATCCGTTTTCCCTCCAGTTTTTGTGAGCTTTTTCCAGGCTGGCGATGAGAGGAGGACGTGCTCCTGATCCACGGGCAGCGCATCGTTCCTCAGAGCATCAGTAACAATTTTCTCACTGCTGAAGGGGAAATCTGAATACAGACTGAGTAGAAAAGTAAGAGATGCAGGGAGCATAAGCAAAGGTCCATTTGAGATGTTCGTTTATGATTACCGCAGTCTTGTATGGCAGAGCAAGGTGGAAATTAGGGATACAGCCAGAGCAGGGTATAGTCAAGAGGAATAGATAGGAGTCTGTGGTCACTAGCTGGCAGAGATTGGGGGCAATACCTTTCATGCTTGAAGGTATAAATCTGAAAGCAGAGGAAGAACAAGTGTGATTGATTAATCTCAGTAATCTCGACCTAGTCGTGGAGGAGTTCTACAGCTTCTTCTGCAGCACCATGTCCGTGCAGCAACTACATGGCCTTTACCTGGCGGAGCAAGTCCAGTTACCTCCTAGACCCCTAAAGGGCCCCCACTGTCCATTGCAGTGACCAAAAGGGATAGGATTTGGTTAAAAATACAAGGATTTTGATATCTTTGAGTTCTGTGAGTACAGCTCTCAGACACACAGGCATGTGTGAATTTGGGCTCTTGTGTCCTCCTTCTTGGTGGTGCTCGATGACCCAGACCATTGCATGGCCCGTTGCCTCTGTGAGACCATTTCTCTCTCCAGTCTTCTTTCTCTGGGGCTTGCTTTAATTTTTTAATTTTTTGGAATTCCACACTGTGTGAATCACCAGAGCAGTGTTACACATCTCTGTCTGATCCTGCTTCTTGTCACCTGCCTCGTCACTAGAGATAATAAAGGCACATCTTGGGCACAAGAGCGTGATTTAACGGTAGGAAAGCAGGACACAGGAGAAACTTTTGGCATTTTAAGCACTGGTTAAAGAGAAGTTGAGAGAAACCAGCACAGCAAATGCTAGAGAAGTTCTTTGAGGAAAAAAAGTGGAGCTTGGTTTAACCATGTATCAGGGAAGCCAAGAAAGTCAAAAAGAGAGAGGGAAGATCCAGTCAGGTGAAGAGGGAGTCACAAGAAGAGAAAAGTGTCAATTTTTTTCTGCCTACAGAGCAAAAATGGAAATAGACGAATGGACATCGTTATTTACTGAGTGCTGTGTTTGGAATCAAAGTCACTTGTGAGATATTTATTTATTTTAGCACGCTCAAGGCCCCCACCTGACGGGTAGTAGTTCTCCAGATGTTCCTTCTATCAGGATCACAGCGCTGTCATCACATCGTCTACTGAAAGGGAAAGGTGTTTGCAGGCTGGGTATTTTCATTTGTTTTGCTATAGAAGATGTAATAGCTGTACATCAAAATGTAGGTACAAATGGGATTCAGAACCACTCAAAAGTCATTGCATCTGTAGGAATGAATTTCAGGAGAGGAAGTGAGGGAGTTGAAAAGGCTAATTCACGTGTGTATTGGAATATTTCGAATGTTTTGATGAAAAATTTTAAGCCACTTTCTGCAGGTGGAAATAAGCTGGCCTGAAGATTTCACAGCATGCATTTATTTTTGGAAGTCTAAACCAGGCTTTTTTTTTTTTCCTTTTATGTTTGCACTTGGGAAACGAG
>JAAGAY010131624.1:56138-140529 GCA_011801015.1 Ardeotis arabs
GTGGGGGGGGGGGGGGGGGGGGGGGGGGAAAGACAGAACAGTGCCATTACAAAACTAAAGCTGTTTCTTCTCTGCCGATGTACTGTTTCTGTTCAGCCAACTGAGGGCAGGGAGGATTGATTTGTTTTTAAAAGTCCTGTGCAAATGTTGGTTGCAATTTGGAAAGATGAGAGGGTAAATGAGAATTATCCTTTTTTTTAATAGTGGAATTACATTAGGTTGGCAATTCCTTAAACACAAATTTCACTTGCTCCTGGGTGAGGGATGTGTGTAGCTAAATCAAAACGTACTAGCCAGTGTATGTACTAAGTGCTTTCATCAGATAATGTACATTACAGAAATTACAGATTGTTGAGATGAGAGTGATTTCTCCCTGAGGACAACTGCTTTATCCATTCTTTTGCTGTAAGAGAATTCTTTATTCTCTGAAACATGCACATGTTTAAATTGAATACAGACCATATTGCCTTTCAGTAAGCGAATGAGCACCCTTCTGCAATGTCTCTGTGGTTTTGAGCTGATTTAAAACCTCACATTTACATTTTGAGAACTTCATTAGACATCTAGTGACTATTTCCTTTCCTCTTGTGAGGCAATTGTCTTAAATACTTAAGAAATGTTTTGTTGGAACGTTCATATCTGACAACTGAGCTGTTATTTGTTGGCCAAAATTCGTTCTTACTTTAAAAGTTACATAAAAGCAGTATGTTTGCTTTCCTTCAAAATGCACTTTGCCATCGTGCGCCTGTCTTGTTGCATTATTACTCGTTGATCTATTTATGCAGAGACTCGTGTAGGTTGCTTAAAATGCAGCCTTGTTTTTCCAGTTCATTTACCAGGACAACCTCGCTTGTTCACAGCATTGCCTGAGCGGCGAAGCTCCAGCATGCTGGACGTTAAAAGGGGTTGGGTTTGTCATCCCGATCGCAGCTACAGTCATTAATTAGTCACCGTGTAATTATTTTGTATGAAAAAAAATACAGTCATTTTAGAAATCAGAAGAAAATGAATGAGTTCACTAGTGATGGGAGTGGGCAATCTGGCGTGCCGCATCCATCTGGAATCATAGAATCATAGAATCATAGAATGGTTAGGGTTGGAAGGGACCTTCAAAGGTCATCTAGTCCAACCCCCCTGCAAGGAGCAGGGACATACCCCACTAGATCAAGTTGCTCAGAGCCCAATCCAACCTGGCCTTGATCTGAAAGTTGTAGCATTGTGGGATACTCACTAGGTTGTGTCACTAAAGTAGAAAATGTATCTTGGGATAGGTGGTTTCTTGATCGTGGAAATGTAGTTGTTGGTAGAAGCATGAAATGTTTAATTTCAACATAGGCACTGAATCTTGATGCCACTCTGATAATTGGATCTCTTGTAGCCCTGATAAAAATAATGATCTGCCTATTGCAGATAAACCTGCTGCTTCGTATGCAAAACCACGTCCACGCTGTTGGCGGTGACAATGCTGGCGGTGCCCAGCTCGCCCGTGACGCGGCTGCACCGTGTGCTTTGAGGTGTGGGAGTCGGCACCAGCCCGGTTTCGCAGTACAAGAGCTTCAAATTTGATATGTCACTGAGGAGGAATGAGAAAACTTTCTCTGAAAACTGGCCTTAATGCGGATTAATAATTAACCTGCCTTTTGTGAATGCCTAACAAAATGGGGATTAAAAATTGAAAAACTCTTTTAGTAGATGTCTAGCAGTAGCAAAAGAGCAGAGAACCCGCACCGCTGGGGCTGGGAACAGAGCAGCTCCTGTTTAATCCCGTAGATTTTAGTGAATTCACCTGGGAGCCAGCCGATATTAAAGTCTTAAAATGGATTCTCTTTGTTTATATCACACTTTAGCCTGTCTTTAAGGAGGAAAAAAAATAATAAGTTGACTTGAATGCAGTGTCATCACGTTCAAGGTTGTGACTGATCTGAGTCCACACGTTAGAGAAGTGCACACTGTGACCCTTACCAAGAGCAAAATCATGGCACCTACCTTCAGTTCCATGGGTGTTTCCAGTGTTTCCATTAAAACACGAGCAGCGAGGATGCGTCTCCAGTGGTTCCAGCCAAGCATTGGCGTGGTAGAACCTAACAGGGTTAGGACTTCTTGGGTGATGGCAATGATGAAGATATAGGAAAGACGGGGAGAAACTCTTCAGTAGGGCCTGTTGTGACAGGACAAGGGATGATGGTTTTAAAATAGAGGGAGATATGTTTAGATTAGACATTAGGAAAAAAAATTTTATGCTGAGGGTGTTGGAGCACTCGCCCAGGTTGCCCAGAGAGGTGGTGGATGCCCCATCCTTGGAAACATTCCAGGCCAGGTTGGCCGGGGCTCTGAGCAACCTGATCTGGTTGGAGATGTCCCTGCTCCTTGCAGGGGGGTTGGACTGAGTGGGCTTTAACAGTCCAACCCTAATGATTTTATGATTCTATACTCATTGTGCCATGGGGAGATCAGGGCCACGTGTTACAGCCCTGAGTGCGTTTTTGTTACCAGGTTCCACAAGAAGAAAAATAATTATTTTTAAGGTTTTTATACTTGTCCTAGTAGCGTTGACATTTTTATTCAAACTGTAGGTAACTTTGTTTCAAGAAGAGTTCCAGCACAATACAGAAAGCAATAGTCTGATAGTTGATTATTAAACATTGGTATGATAATCAGAAAACATTAGCTTTACTGCTCAGGTGAGCTTTGATCCTGGAGCAGAACAGACCTTGACCACAGAGGAGGGAAGGTGATCCTGGGGTGCAGTGGCAGAGTCTGGGAGCAAGGGATTGCCAGTCCTGAAGTGTCGGTGGGGGATGCAGTCAGTGTGAGGGGCAGCATCACGTGTAGGACCCTTTTAGCACTGTGGGTAGAGTTAGCTGGTGGGTACGAGGCTTCTTCTCTCATTAATGGTGGACTGGTATTCACTTTTTTTGGTTTAAATTGTGGAGTGAGGATGCATTTGAAATAATTGACATGTGTGGCACCATCAGAACACCTCTTTTGTATCGCAGTGTAACTCCGGAGACTATAAATCCTCCTGCCTGTAGCGTTTATGGAAAAAGCAGTGTAGCGTACAGGGAATTTCCATTTCTCAGGGTCACTGTTGCACACAGTATTTCATTTGTAACTGTCTTGCTCAGGACTGAAATTGAGGAATGAGTACAGTGAGGACAACCTTGTGTGTCTTTCTTCATGGTGACTGCACAGATTTGGTCACCCTCTACTTGTTTCTGAAGGTGCTGAGGTCTGCCAAGACGTTGTCTGCACATAAGGAACATTTCTGTGTCTCATTAATAGCTCTCTGAAGAATGTTGTGACATTAATGTATTTCAGCTTTGGCTTTGGAATTGGTAACCTAGATTCTTCCAATTTTTTCTATTTCAAAGCATCCTTGTACATCTCCCCTGGTCAGCCTCTGGAGGTGGCCAAGACTCCCATAGTTGCTTTCATTAAATGTTCAATGATAAAATGGAGCTCAGTCATGAACATTTCAGTTCATGCTCGTGAAATGAATTAGCAAACTCGTATAACATAGCATGCATCAGGTTAGGAACATGGGAAAATTCCGGATTTTGTGCTAAAAGGCCATGAAGCCCTACATGTTGAATTGCCTTGACGTTTTCTTGTGTGCTTTCGAAGTGCATACAAAAATCATCCCAAACGTCGTTCTGAGTATTTCTACACACCTGAAAGTTTATCCAAACCCACTTTTGGACCTCACCTTCAAGCTCTTGCTTCACTAAATGCATGCTCAGTTTTGACTGGGCGGCTGTGGGTATTTTTGTGCTTTTCCATACCAGCTCCTAAGTGGAGGGCAGCAGGGCCTTTACCTGCATCTCCTGGCACAGGTCCATGCCAACAGCCTGCCGCTGCTCAGAACAGTTCTGGTGCCATTGGGGCATCGTGTGGAGGTGTTTCCTTTCCATGCTTTGTTTTTATTAAGACAGATTCAGGTAGTTTTTTATAAATTCTGACAGTTAGTGAATCGCGATTTGCACAAACATTCAAGGAGTGGTGAGTGAATGCTTCCAGCTCTCTGATATTTTCTGCCAGCAGGATGAAAGCACATGAAGCAAGTGAGACTTTCCCAGAGCCAACACAAAGGTTCTGCAATTCCAGTCTCCATGGTGGCTGCTCTGCTCCTCTGCAGGCCGCAGCCACGTTCCCTGCACCGCCAGCAGCGATGCAGCCATGGTGACCTAGAAAACAAAAGGCTTCACTTTGAGGAAGAAGTAGAAAGTCAACCAGTACCTGTAAACTGGAGAGTAACTTGTTCAAGCTTGTTATCTGAAAGACTAAAGCTCCTACCTTTCCTTTATTTTCAGTCTACAGATGCCTGTGGTCGCAGTCAGTTGATAATGAGAAAGTCTCTTCAGACAGCCCGGAGCAGGTCGCTTCTCTGTACGCTTCCTTCTGGTCACCGTTTTGCTTTATTGTGTTTTTAACGGCTGTTTTCATCCAGCAGCGTAGAGGGTCAGACGTATTCAAATACATATTGTGCGCTCGTGAAAGGGATTTCTGTGGAGGTTGCGTGGTCGCTGGCTGCAAACTGGAGTAGATCGTTTTCTGTCCGTGCCGTAGCACAGTTCTCATACCTGTGTGTCAAATTTGCCACAAAGGAAAAAGAGAATGTGGAGAAATTTTACTGCCTTTCTGGTTAAAGAGAGTCATAGCTGTTATAAATACGGAGTTTCCGCTTTGTCCATGTGTGTAAGGTTGTTAAAAGCAAAGAAACAACAACCTTCCAGCTATGAGGTAGCCTAAATTACAGTTTCCTTAGGAAATGGACTGAGGTGTCCTAGTCCATGTCTCAAAGGATGTTTTCATTATCATTTATTTGTATGGAAAAAGAGAAGGCAGTGTATTTTATCTTCCAATGGACAAGTTTTCAGCAGGTATTTGTGCTGTATTTTGATTTTGCTCTGGTAAAAATGGCCTCTGTCTTTTCTTGGCTTACCATTTTCCACCCTGCCTTTAAAACCTGAAGTGTCACAGAATCATAGACTGGTTTGAGTTGGAAAGGACCTTTAGAAGGTCGTCTAGTTCAACCTCCAAAATATTTAAACCCCATACATATTTAAAGAGGACTCAACTCTTGGATCATCTAGCTTCTAGCTTTTGCATACCGCCTTTCCTTAAATTGTTCCCGTCTCTTCCTTCTTCAAATCTCAAGCCATTAATTTGGATGTTTCTGGCATCAGAACCACTCATCCATCAATTTGTAGCCCATAAGAACTGTGTCTATAACATTTTGCATCTTTGGGCTCCAAGCTCCTGACTGCTAAAGACCAGAGACTTTTAGGTTCTTAAAAAAAAAGAAAGAGATACATTTTTTTTTTTTTTTTAATGCTTTTCAGTGTACTAAATAAAAGCAATTACACAATGTGGTATACGCAAAAGAAGGAAATAGTAGGAGCAGATACAGAATGATTGTTAATGTTAGTCCTGCAAGAAGAAAGTCAATTACATGCCTCCAATTGTTCTTAGGGATTAGAAAAATGGAAAAAAGTTGTGCCCACTGTTAAACGTGCTTCTGATACTCCACCTTTTCCAGGCGGAAAGGAGGGAAAGAAGAGGTTTGTCGCATAGCTGCCGTTTCCGTGTGCCTCGTCTCCTGGGGAAGGGAGGCTGAGCACAGGGTGCTGGTCATGGCAGCCAGCGGCAGAGGGCAGGGGTGGCCCCGTGCTCCTCCAGAAAACATCTCCAGCCCCATGATGGTGTCGAGCCTTGCTCAGGGCACTTTGGCTCGGAGTAGTCCCCGGCTCCAGCAAGCAAACCTCACGGCATGCTCGGTCTGTGCTGGGCTTGGCCTCTTGGTCCATGTGGCTTCAACAGTGGCTGGCGTTTGCAGGAGAGCGGAGAGAGGTACCAGCTCAGCACAGAAAGAATGTGAGGTTTTGGCAGTTCCAGCAATTGCCTGTGAAAATATTGAAATAGAAAAGAGATGTCATCAAGAGCGGTGTTACATGATGCACAGCGGAAAATAAACTGATGACGAGCGTGGCAGAAGGCTCTTTGCAGCTGGTGTGTTGTTTTTGCCTGAATTACAGATATTTGTCACTGTGAGTCATTTCAGGGCCGTAACGATCCCTTGAAACGAAGATGGCACAGGAGCCACCTACCTGGTAAGGTTTATGTTCAAAATGAGATAGCTCTGATTATGTTGCTGGGCAAAATTGCTAAAGAGCAGCATCCGCTTCATTTCCACAGCAGAAATAAGGCAAGTGCTAAATGGCAGTTTTCCCTCGGCGGTGTGCAGGTGGAAGTATTTGCCCGTGGACCGAACAGTGCTATTTTATATACATAACTGCTAAAGAAAACTCCTTTTTTAATTAAGAAAAATCAATTGTCGTCGTTGTTATAAATCGTAAAGAAATGACTTTAAAGACCGCCGCAGTTTTCTTGTAGGAGTATACAGTAGATTAATTTACATGGCATTCAGTTGTCATTAATTAAAGAGATGCTTGCCTGACTTTTTGAGTCAATGAAGAAATTTACAGCTGAAATCGATAGGCCAAGTACAATGCACTAAGGATGTGTTTATTTTTTATGAACATAACTGTGCATATAGGCAATCAATACTTAATCATCCTGTGGGATTAATTTCTCAAGAAATCTATATGTTCAGGCCTTTTAGAGAACTTAGTGTTTCTTAACAGCAGGCAACGAGTAAATACTCTTTCATTGGCAGCACAGAGGAGATGGTTTCAATCTGCTGCAATAAAATGTGGCCGTGCTTTTACCGTCCCCTTTCTCTGATGTCAGGGAAATAAATTTTGTGTTTCTGTTAGCTTTAGGGAACAAATATTTCTAAATATTCAAAAGTAACCGTGAAAAAAGGAGTCCTTGTGAAGCCTTCTGTGCTTCGGATTCCGTGAGCGTGGGTATGCTCTGCCAGATTAATTACAGGGTAGGCCCACCGTGATGCTAAGAAATGCTCCCACAGCGAATGTGGCTTTTCCTCAGTGCTTTGCAGGTATTCACAAACCTTTGGAAAGCTGTTGTTTCAGCTTGGTCGAAGGAAATTTCCCAAAATGTTTCATCCTTGTCGTTGTGAGGAGAGACTGTTCAGTAGGGCCTGTTGTGACAGGGCTTGGAGTAATGGTTTAAAAATAGAGGAAGATAGATTTAGATTAGATAGTAGGAAGAAATTTTTTACACTGAGTGGTGGAACCCTGGCCCAGGTTGCCCAGAGAGGTGGTGGATGCCCCATCCCTGGAAACATTCCAGGCCAGGTTGGCCGGGGCTCTGAGCAACCTGATCTGGTTGGAGATGTCCCTGCTCCTTGCAGGGGGGTTGGAACAAGGTGATCTTTGAGGTCCCTTCCAACCCAAACCATTCTATGATTTCCGTGTACATTTTAATTGCATCAGCAAATTAATTTTTTTTTTAATAAAAGAGTGTTCCTGTCCTTAATAAACTCTGCATTGGTGAACATGTAATAGGTAAGAACTTCAGCGTGGCAAGAGGTGCGGTAAGCTTAGTGGAACATCTCTTTTTAGCATCCCTGCACCTGTACAGTTGTCTTGGGATCTGTGGTAAATATTTAATGATTTTTCCTTTGTTTTCTGCAGATAGTGTCTGTAATAAGGCAGAGCATCTGCAAGTGATACTGCAATATCGAGTCACTCTGCTGCCCAAAATGTGTGTGATTTCTGCCTACCTGTAATCTAGTTAAAGTAACGTTAGAGGCAATGTGGGGCTCTCTTCTTGGCTTGCCTTCCTATTAATTAGATTTATTTTTCTTTTCATTTCTTGGTAAGGCATATAAATAAAAGAAACTATGGATTTTGGTTTTGAAAGCACTGTGCAGTCTATAAAGCACAAAAATCTATGCTTTGCTTTTTTTTAATAAAACAGCCTCTTGTTTGCTCATATTGACTTTTATTGTTCTCTGAAATCCATCCATCTTGGAGACTGCAAGGATTGCTGACAATTATGCACTAAGGCTGTTAATGGGTAGCCTATATTTTTTCTCACTCATCAACAAAATGGTAAGTGTTTGGAAATCAAACTGCATTTCAGTTCTTTAGGGTGCTCTCTTTAGCTTCGGATGATGCCCCGAATGACAGCTGTGAAACCTCATGGCCTCTAACGGGGAGGCAGCGCCCAGCTCACGGAGCCGCGGCTGCCCCAGCCCAGAGTGCACGGTGATGGAAAACACCTCTGCCGCTGCACTTGGCCAACGTTACTTTAAAATCATGGAAGGAATTGGACTACAGGACACAAGGAACCAGTTTACCTGATTGGGTTTGAAGGGATAGCATTTGAGAGCTAGTGAATTCAGCCTCAGTGAGCTGATTAAATCAGCTGAAATAAATGGACTGAAATAAATGAACATTGGCCCAGGTCGCCCAGAGAGGTGGGGGATGCCCCATCCCTGGAAACATTCCAGGCCAGGTTGGCCAGGGCTCTGAGCAACCTGATCTGGTTGGAGATGTCCCTGCTCCTTGCAGGGGGGTTGGGCTGGGTGGGCTTTAAAGGTCCCTTCCAACCCAAACCACTCTGTGATTCTATTAAATAAATAGCTTTTTTTTTTTTTTTTTTTTTTTCAAGGAAGAAAAAAGTTATTTAAAATTTTGACCAATGGGTTTGAAACATAGGGGCAGGACTGCAAAGAAATTCAAGCTCCTAAAGATGGAAGAGTTTGGTAACATTTTGAAAAGTGCATCTGCTTGGGTACTTACACGCATCACACCCCGGGCGCTTTGTCCCTTGCTGTAGTCTCTGTCTGGTGAGGGTCAGAAATCCTCCTGAACTGGATGAACACTGCACTTTTCCTGCCTGCAGCAAACTTCTGAGCGCTGCCGGGCGCCTGCAGCCATTGGGCTGCCCGAGGTTCAGCGTGGGACCTGCGTGGGCAGAGGAGGACAGGCAGATGGCAGGGGTAACACGGGTTTGCAATCTGTTGTCTCATCTGTTACGGAAAGGCTCAGTAGTGGGTTCACGTTCTTGCTGTATCTCTATTCCTCCTGGGATGTCTGAAGTTTTAAGGAAGTGCCCAAGACTGCGCAGGTTCATTTCTAAGGTGAAGACAACATCTGTCCCAAAAGCTCTGACACTTGTATCCTTCTTTTGATCTTAGGCTGGACAACAGCGTTGGTGGGAACAGGAAATCACCGTGAATGGGAATATTCAGAAGGGAGAATTAATTACCTACAACCTAACCGAGCTGATCAAGCCAGAGGCGTATGAAGTCCGTTTAACACCCATCACCAGATTTGGGGAGGGGGACTCAACTATTCGGGTCATCAAGTATAGCGGTAAGAAGATCTTAATGTACGTGGAAATGCGTTGTGGTACATTCTGCACGATTCTGCTGTGCTGTGTGAACGGATTGCCAGTCCTGCAAATAATGCTGCTAGGGACGAGTGCGGGCTTCCAGGAAGGAGGGTTCTGAATAGAGGGTTCTGGCTCTGAGCAACCTGATCTGGTTGGAGATGTCCTTGCTCCTTGCAGGTTGGACTGCATGGCCTTCAACGATCCCTTCCAACCCCAGCCATTCTGTGCCTCTATGAAACAATAGTCTCTACCTCTGGGAAGTTTCACAGTTTGGTTTTTTTTTTTTTTTAAAAAAAAAAAAAATCTCTGAACAGCCAAAATGCAAAATCTTATTGAAGTTTCTCTGAAATAAAGGAAAAAAAATAGAACAAATTAACGTTAGCTTCATTAAATAGATCATTTCAAGAATTTGGTCTTACTTTGAACACTTTGAAAGGCAATGAGTCTGAAGAAAAATCTATCGAACGAGTAGTATTCTGAAGGTGTGAAATCAGTGTTTTGATATTATCAAAATACTTCTTTCCTCCCAAATGAGCAATTTTTGAGAATTTTTTATTTAAAAGTGAATGATTTAAAAAACAAAACAAAACATTTCTAGTCCTCTGCAAGTGGAAAAGGGCATTTATACTTTCTCCTCTAAAAGGTCATGCCATGATAAGGATTTGTCCACTTTAATCTAACAAGAAAAATACAATATTCTTGCATCCTTCCATTCAGTCTCCCAGCATTACCAGGAACTGATTCTAGAGCTCTGAAAAAATCCCTCAAAATACCTTTCTTAGGGAATTTATTTAATGAATAAAAGAATCGCTTTTTGGTTTTTCTTCTGTGAAAATTACAATGAATGGGCAAGAAAGAAGGTAGCTCTAGTAAAGATATTGTGCAGTTTGCAAAGGGAACCTGATGTGCAGAGCAGAAAAAAGAGAAGCATGTCTGAGGGGGAGATATTTCTAAACACTGAATCATGAAAGTATGAGTTTATCATTTGAGGAGAGACTTCTTAGTAGGGCTTGTTGTGATAGGACAAAGGGTAAAGGTTTTAAACTGCAAGAGGGTAGGTTTAGATTAGACATAAGGAAGAAAATTTTTATGCTGAGGGTGGTGGACCGCTGGCCCAGGTTGCCCAGAGAGGTGGTGGATGCCCCATCCCTGGAAACATTCCAGGCCAGGTTGGCCGGGGCTCTGAGCAACCTGATCTGATTGGAGATGTCCCTGCTCCTTGCAGGGGGGTTGGGCTGGGTGGGCTTTAAACCTCCCTTCCCACCCAAACCACTCTGTGATTCTATGAGGAACCTTGCTAATCCCACAGGACAAAAGCCACGTGACACACAAGTCAAGTTGCAGCTAGCCATTTAGGTCAAATTGCTCCAGGAGCTGGATCCAACAGTAATTGGTGCTGTACGGATACATAAGAGAGCCTAAAGCAGGAAATCACATGCAGCAGAAAGCCCAAAAGCAAGCTACAGACCAAGAATTGCTTTCAAAAAGCATTATCAAATAATGAAATTAGTGAATATGTCTGAAAAAATTCAAATATCTTGTGCATCGTACATGCAATTCTTTATGATCAGTTATTAGCTCAGCACTACTCAATCTCATCATTAATTATTTTTATCACTATCAATATCAAGGGAAAAAATTACATTAAGCAATGTTAAACATCAATTCTAAGGAACGTAGTCACACATTTCACTAAATGCTACATCAGTTAACGATGGTGATTAATGAATCTTGGGTTTCCCCTGTTACAGGAAAGTGTTTGCTAAGTCTATGTTTCCCAAAGCTCGTGAGAACAAAATCTGAATTAAAAGAAGGATTTATTTACTAAATCTATTAACATACAAATGAGGAGAAGATGGTCTATCTGCTGCAGTTCCCGTTGGACTTTGGCTCCTCGTTGGGCCTCTTTCCCAAGCAAACACCTATTTTCTGACACTAGCGCTGGGAGTCTGGTCTCTTTGAGGCTCCCCACGTGCACAAGGGAAGACCCACGGTCTTCCCCAAAGGTGATGAGGAGCAGAAGCCTCATTCAGACATTTGGAATTTCTCTGCAGCAATCCCAGTCTCTCCATGCTGGCTGTGCTAGGGAGACTTCTGTCTTCACAGACAGCCCACACCAGGCAGCCACTGCTCTCTTCTGTGGAGCAGGAAATTTCTTGCATGACTTAAATACTGACTAGTGCTGCCATGCCTCCATGAGGAGAAAAAAAAATCACCGTTTAGATCACTCAGTCACTACAGCTCTTTTTTGGTGGTGGTTGTACTCTGGCAAGTCTCAGGAGGTTGGCTGAAGTCTCGGCTGTGGCTCAAAACCATGCTGAGCTTGAGGTTTTGATGAAACATTATGTGATTTACATTTCTAGCCCCTGGCTGGCAGGAAGAACATTCCCAGGCAGCAGAAAAGGCATATTTTGTCTACTGAATTTTTTTTTCTGCTGAAATCTGCCATTAGCACTGATGGGAACAAGGTTCCAAGCCGTTGCTTTGTGCCCCAGATGGAGAGATGCTTTTGGAGCAATCCGCGGTGCTATTACTCTGGTGCCGACAAATTCCCAGCTTCAGAACTCCTGAGCCAGGTGCTAATCAATAAGATAAACCTAAAGTGGCTTCTCTTTGAAGAGGGATCCCAAAACCGCTGAGGCTTTGTGTGCTTAAAATGTGCATTTTTATCTCAGCATTCATCCAGGGACTATGGTGTCAGCAAGCTATTACCAGGCTAATTTTGAGGATGTTATAGCTTCAGCTGTAAAATAATGATATCACACACATTATTCTAGTGCAAGTCCGCTACATATAATCTGAAATGCTGCAGTCTTAGAAAAACAGTTAACGGGCTGGCGGGATGCACAGCAGGCAGCCTGTGTCGATATAAGAAATAATTATCAAGAATATCCATAAAATAAAAGTCACTATGCGAATGTTTCTTAAATGGAGAACTAAGGCATTTTTTACATTTTTCTCCCATTACATTTTTTTTTAATTGTGAGACCTCAGGCAAGGAGGAAAACATTTGGATTTTCATATTTTCTGTGGGATTTTGTGCGTTCAGTTTTGATCAGTACTCCAAAAGAACACTGGCCTCTGGCAGTGTCAGCCCTTCTTTCTCAACGCATCTCTTTAGGAATAATCTTTTTGGAGGACCAGGACCCAGGACCATGTCCTTTCAGGTCTTGAATATCTCCAAGGATGGAGACTACACAGTTTCTCTGGGCAACCTGCTTGGTGCTTGATCACCCGTAGAGTAAAAATACTGATGTATTTGTATTGCTGGTGAGGATTCCCATTGCAAACATTTTTTGCCTTATTTTTTTTAACTTTAAGCAGGCTAATAGGATTTCACCCCATTTTAAAGAAATGCAGGCAGTGTGAAAAGCAGATTGGACATGTTGTAGTTAGAATTGCTAAAAATGGTAGCAGTGTCCTTTCCCTGTAAGAAATATATTAAATTTTGCAGTTGAGTTTCATTTTTGTGCAAATAGAGGACAGGTGGGCGATGCACCACCTGGGTTTTCCATTGACAGCTTAAGCTTCTCTTTTGTAGTAGGACAATCTTGAGGAGGTACCATGCAGAACTGGTTTCTCTGGGATAGTTATAAACGTGTAAGGATGAACGTGACATTTCCAGTGTGTTGGTTACGTTTGCTACCTTACTAGGGAGAAGGTTTCTCCAGATTTCTTCCAGGGGATGAATTACCCTCTGGACATGCCTATATCTCTCCGTGACTTTAGAGACACACCAGTGGCGCTCTTAGATGAGATGTCTAACTTTTAGATTGCTAAAGTTAAGCTGCGTTAATCTTACCTGTGAAGTCATTTTTATTGGGTTGCGCTCCTGTGTACGTGGTGCAGAGCACAGCGCGTTTTCAGTGAAAGCCCCCAACTGGAGAGTAATGTGGGAATTGCTAAGATATAAAGATAACAGCCTGCTAGTAGCCATCTGAATGTCCAAAATAAGGACTATTAAAGCAGGAAAACCGTAGAAATTAGCTATTTACAGTATACCCTGCTATCCCAAGTTGGAGCTGTAAACACAAAATAAAAACTCTGCAGTATCCAATCCCATGAATCAAAAACTTACCCGTTGTGGAAACATTTCATAGGGAAATCCCTTGCCTGCCGTGAATTGTTCTCTCCTCTGCACGCTGAAAGGACGGGAGAAAAGGGCAATCATCGCAGTAGGAGCGACACTGATAATTAGAGCCAAACATCACTTGACAGATCCTTTGGTAGATACCTATGTTACGCTACTAGCAAACACAGTCTGCCGAGTAAATACAAACAGGGTGATTTAGGTAGCACTGGTGAGTGTTTTGTAGGCTAATGCAACACAGAAATGTCTCGTAGTAACAGTTTGAATATCATCTCCATCACTTTACATAAATCTGTGTCAACCTATTTGATATGAACTGGCTGTAAAGTCCTCCAGCTACTCCAATTAGAACTTCAGCACTCGTTGCTATATATGCGCTTATATTTAAGTATTTTGAAAGTTAACCAATGATTAAAGAAGCCAGTTTAGCTCTCTTCTGTGGAAAAATCCAGCGGCCCAACGTTGCTACTCTTGGCATGTAGGATCAGCGGCAGATGGACAATGGTGGCCAGTCGCTTTGTAGTCCAGCTTGTGGATTTTCACATGAGATGTAGACACTCCCCAGATTCTGTATGGAAGAAGAGTATATAATTGTGGTTATTATTATTATTATTGCTATCGTTGTTGTTGTTATATTGCTAGGCCCCAGAAAAAAATAAAATTGGCCCCAATAGGGCATAAATGGTAGGATTTATGCAGGGGGGTTGGACTAGATGACCTTTCAAGGTCCCTTCCACCCCTAACCATTCTATGATTCGTAAGTTTGCACAAACATACGTTTCTGGTATTACACAGTGTTAGAAATATTGTTAGGATAATTGCTATTATGGGAGGAAGAAAGCCTTGCCCTTGTAGACTACCAAGGTTTACAGTGAATATTTCTTCTCCTGTGCAAACCAAGTGCTTAGAGGTATGGACTTCTGATCTTGATTAAAGCTTTTGGGTGCTAGTTGTAATTACCACAAATAACCAACTACTAGCTGTAAAAAAAAGTAGCAGCTGAACATCTAGCATGCTTCCACTTACCTCTGCCTTTCTGGTTTTTGTAGTTAAGAAAGCTTGGTTTGCAGCTATTTTTTTTAAGGAGGGACATAATGTTGCGGTCCCTGAAGGCCACCTCACTTGTAAGCTGAGGAAGTGTCTGTATTGGGAAGGATCTATGGGAAATTTGACTGCCTTTGCATAAATGCAGTTGCACCTAGTAGAAGGGCAGGCATTAAGAAAAACCCTTCAGCCCACCTCTTTCTGCTGTGATCCGCACAAATACAGACCATCAAAAAGCAGAATCATCCAACAAACTGAAATTCCAGCAGGTTTTATCCTCTGGTTGCTGGAGGAAAGGCAGGAGGATTAAGGGATCATCCATCTTGGCTCTAACCAAGCTCCAACGTTTCATGACGCTTTCTTCTCCTCCTGAGATTCTCCACCAGCAAAACCTCCCTCCCAGCACGAGCTGGAGTTAGCCGAGCAGAGCAGCAATAACCCTCTGAGGTGCACAGATTTTCCAGGCAGTTCAAAGTCAACCTTGGGAATTTACTCCTTCAGTCATCCATTAATTTCCCTTTGTGGCTCATTTAACTTGCTACCTGTGTGTCACGCACGCAGCAACCTTCCCTTTCCACCGGGAGAGCTGGAGCCGTTACACGTTGTCTTAGAGCAGCGTGCTGTATTACCTAAAATGGCACAATTTCTGGGGTTTGGGTTGATGGTTTGGGGTTTTTTGGTTGTGGTGTTTTTTTTTCCTAGTTTATGATGTTGGATAAGTTCAACCTAACTGCTTTAATTTGTTTTTCTCCTTTTGTCAATCAGTATGAACTGAAAGCTAGGTTGGCAGGAAGCCTTTTTTTGCCCTGCTGTGAACAACTTGAATAGCATGACTCAAGGTTACACACTGATAATAGTTTCCATAAAAGCCCGTGCGCTTAGTTACAAATCAAGCATTGGTAAATGTAGTTCCCAGCAATTTCAGCTAATTCCAAGTTCAATCACTCAAGAATTTCACAAAATGAATGATTCTTGGAGAATGAAAGGTAATTTGTTGGTAAAAGCTATGAGGTTATCTAATATAATGTAATGACTAAGTTTCTGAAGAAGATTGCACTGGGGTGAATCACTGTTCGTTTGTTTCAGCGAAGGCAAGATAAAATGGCAGAGTTACTAATTTTGAGCTGGTCTGAAAACTTCAGATTAAATCTGGAGCTACGCAGAACCCATGACTGGGGTCATAAACCGAGAGTTCATGTCTGTAAATACAACACGGGAAGGGCAGCAGGAAAACGATGAGCAGCACTCGTGCTGAAGTCTGGTGTTACCAGATGTACCCATTATTTGGAGATATAATTTTATTCAAAATTTTCTGCTAACAACATGCAAGTCCAACTGAGCATAGCATCCTTCTGTTTCTCACGTGCGTAAGGACTTATAGCAGAAGGGCCCTGTTTCCTAAGTCACCCGTCCTCAAATTTACCCTTCTGCAAACAGAACTGCAGACTAATTTCTCATTCAAACCTGATTTCCAGTTTTTAGTACTGTACAGGTTACTCTGGACCGAAACCTGGGTAGCCGTTCCTGTGGTTAAGATATCTGTAGGCACTACTGAGGTTTGACTTTCATTCTGTTTCATCCTATTAAGGTATTAAGCAGATGAATTTCAATATTAAAGAATTATGGATGTAGAGGCTTTTGTAATTTTGCCAAGGGTCTGTGAAATAAGAGTGCCAGTTTTACCAGTTTCCCCAAAGATTCCCAGTAGTCCTGCCGTGTCATGTGGGGCATTGCACAGACCCGTGAAAGAGCAGACAGAAATAATTTTTTTCAGCAACGCTATCTCAATGCTTCTCTTCAGCGTCAGCAAAATCATTTTTTACGCCTCCCAAGGTGAGGGGTCAGCACAGGCTGCTGCTGCCAAGGTATGGGTAGTGGGCAGAGGTGGGGTGCTGAGAGGTGGATGCTGCGCTGCTGCTCCTCTGTCTCTGAGAGCACAGCCCCAGGAGAGCAGCGTCTAAGGACCCACGCGTACTGGTGGGTCCCTGTCCTGGTCATGGAACGTGGCTCCTCCAGCAGGCGTGGGGTGTGGTGGCACTGCTGGAAGCTTTTTTGACCTTCCATTGTTGTTGTCTTAGATTTCTTTAAAATATATCCTTCCTAGAAGAGGGCTTATGTGCCAGAAGATTGTTTTTTTCTTGGTTGTGTCTCTGTGTCTAATGAGAACAAATGTCTTCTCACAAACTTTCTGTGCTTATGCAAGTGCTCTCTGTTTTTTAAGACTCATCTCCACAGACATCTTAAATTGAAGAACAGTACTAGTCACCGAGTTGAAGGGTAATTCATTATGTTAAGTGTCCTCGAACAATGCTAAAACAAAATTGTAAGTGATGAGCAAGGTCCGATGCAGAACCTCTGCTTTTGATGAATCCATCCCTTCTGTACTTTTCATTGGATTCCTGTACAAAGGCATCACCCTGGAGTTTTGCTGTGCAGCTGTCCCGGTCCTTACAATATCTGTGCCAATAATCTAGGTTGGATGCTTGATTGCAGCGCCTTGTTCCCCGAGCTGCAGGTACCAGTGATGGTGCATACACATCGTGGATGGGAGAGGCTATCGTTTCTCACTGGAATCGTTGCCTTTGGGTTGCCAGGGAGCCACTGAGTTTGCTAAAAAAAGAAGTTACCAGTTTTGCTGCCTGTCTCAATGTAGGACCCATGTTCAAGTTCCTGAGGGGGAGGGAACAATGGGAAATTTAGGATAATCTGAATATTGAATTATAATTTCTCCTTTGTGCTAATTCCATTTTTGTTCTGTCTTCCAGCTCCAGTAAATCCACACCTACGTAAGTATTTATCTTTTTAGGTTTTATTTTTATGAAGAACTATCCTTGCACCCATTGTCCCTTACGGTTAAAAAGTAAATTAGAAGTATTTCACTTGCGCTTGCAGCACGTGGGCTGCAGGACTCCCCTGAGTTTTGTGTGCAAGCTGGGCTGGTGGCTGAAGGCACCATTCCTTCTGTTCTATCAAGGCGCTAGAGCAAGAGTAGATGGAGAAAGGAAAAATCACAGCTCCAGCTCATCTTTCTTTCCCACTGCCCAACCGCTTCATCTAACGGAAAATACTGATGTTCTAGAGCTAACCGCCGTTTGTGGGCAGTGCAGCTCAGCGTGTGTGGGTGATGCTGTCAAGTACTGTGTAGAAACTGTGTCTGTGCCTCACCAGGTGTGGTAAAAATCTCGAAGGAAAAGTCAGTTTATGAAATTTTCCAAATTCATTTATCCTTGCATAACAACTAGATTTGCAGTTCTTGAGTTATTTTGATACTTCCAAGGGTAGCCAGAAGCTCATCTGCAGCTTTAAAACCAGAAGAAGAATGTTTTTCCATGCCGTGCATACAGGAATCATGGACCTCATTTGCACAGAGAAATGTGGAGCCCAAAAAAGGGTGACTAGAGTGTGAAAGGGTTTAGACAAATTCACGGGAGATGGCTCCACAGGCGTGACGGAAAAACGCGGAATCTGACTACGTATTCACTAACGTGCTGGTGCTCGGGCACAGGGATGTTGCCAGGGAGAAGAGACCTCTCTTACAATTTGTTCTTACGCTTTTCCATGGGCACCACATCCCTACAAATGTCACATAGAGGAGTCTGGGCTGGAGCTTTAATATGTCCCAGTAAAGCCACCCTATTCCTAATCTATTCTTCATGAAGCTCTGAGGGCAGCTCTTAAGCTTCTGGAGGGGCAGTGTTAGAAACTGCTGAGTGGCTGAAAATGCTTTCTGTTAAATCACTTTGCTCCAGGACTGGATCTGGTACTCAGAACTTTTCTCCTTTAGTTACTGTTTTGCTTTTTAGTTTTATCACGCTGTGTAGAAGCAACACCATTTTTGCTATGGGAAGGGCTTCCATAGTTGGAGGTGGAAGTGAAACGCACAGAATATAGTATAAACCAAGCAGATTTGGAGCTCAAGTCATGTAAAAGGTGTTCTTGGAGATGAGAGGCACAGCTGGCATTTTGTTTGAGTCCTTGTGTCTTTCAAGAGCTTTGTCAGCATCTTTGCGTTATCTTCCTGGTTTTCAGGATAAGGATGGAGGTGTTTGCATCTATTCACACACTTCTCTATCGAAGGATTTTGGGTATCATCCACGCACGTCTATTCCTTGTGGCCCTGTTCTTTGATTTGCTCGTCCTTCAGAAAGAGCCACACACAATCAGACATCTGCTTGTATTCCTCCTCTGCAACGCTCGTGATGGTGCTCCTCCATTGAGTGATTTTCTGTACTGCCACCTCTTCAGCATTCAAAATTCAGGATTCAGAAGACCTTGCTTCCAGACCCAAACCGAGGTGCAAGGTCATGAGATTGGCTCCCCATTGGGCCAATGGTTATCGGTTGTGTTTACCAGTTAAGGAACTGTGATTTAGGAAATGAATTCTCTTGAAGATCTAATAAAATTGACAAATTTATTGAGAAATCAAGGCAATCTACTTGAGCTGCTAATAGCCAAGGAAGTTTTTATGGACTGAATTTTGTGAAAACCTGGTTTTTTAGAGTGATGTTTTATGCTGACATTTGTGGAAGGGGTTTCTATTGCCCTTTGGATGGGCAGAAAGAGAATGAGGAAGACTTGGAAAGCGCTCCTAATGCACCTTGTGGTGTGGAATGAATGTTTCCAGCCTGCTTGTTCAGGCTGCAGCATCATCTGATTTTAAATAAGTTTCAGACCAGCATCCTTGCTTAGCGGTACATATCCAAGCTAAGCTCCAGGTCCCTCTGTCTTCAGTGATTTACAGTGAGCCTCCAGTGGCTTAAGTGGATTTGTAGTTCACCAAAACCCCAAGCCTGCAAACGTTTATATACCTTCTCAATTTAACACAGATGAATAATCCCATGGCGCCTGGGGTTAGAGTTCCTCATAACAATGAATATAAATTGCACCCCTCTAAAGAAGGCTGTAGCTGACACAGTAGGCAGAGAGCTGCGTTCTCCCTAGAGAAGAGAGATTTGCTGGTTTTGTCAGATAAATCAATTGACTTTGCTGGAAGAGTAAACTCAGCGGAAACGGTTCATGTGCATAAAATTAAGCTTTTGCACATTTTCCTACATAGGGCCTTATTTTGTTCTGAGATGAAAACTGTACCTTGAAGTTTTGATTTGTTTTGTTTCCTAAATGTCTGACAGTAGGACTTTCTCATCCCATCATAACCCAGCAGGTAGGATCGCTGGACTGGCGTGTCTCACGGGCCTCTGTTTCACAAAGGAGAGGATCCCACTAATCCTGTCTGGGGTTCTTGCCGTTTTTTGTTCTTTAGACCTAAGCTTTTGCCACTTGACCTCAAGTGCATAACAGAAATCTTAGTGGAAGTCTAAGAGATGTCTTCAGGACATGATACAGTCACCTGTCCTGCCCATACAGGTTCAGATAGACCTTAACCTCCCTCCCAGGTATTTGGCTAATTGGTTATTATCATCCAGTGGTGGGGACTCAGCGCTTTTCCTGAGCAATCCATTAGTCTGCTTCACTGTCCTGATTTTTAGAGATTTTCTTTGTGTCTACCCAAAAGCTACTTTGCTGTGATTTTGGTCATTACTTGCTTTCCCATCCCTATTGAAAACCAAGAATAGTTTAGGAGATGTCACTTGGAGATAATGTTTTCATTTTGAAAAGTTGCTGCCCTCTTTTCCCTAATGTTCTGGTCCCTAAACCAAAATAACCCACTTCTCACTTTTTTTTTTCCCCATAGTTCATGTTTTATGGACATGCTGCCTGTTCTTTTCAGCTTTTTAGAAATACTAGCTGGGTAAGAAGAGACAATGTCTCTAAGGACAATTGTATACATTGAATATGTGAGGAGGAGCTATACAGTGAGATTTGAATATGATTTCAAGTAACAACACAGATTGAGTTTTTTTTTTTAGTTTACTGCAAAAGAAAACATAAGCTAAACACTAGAAAATGTCGTAAAATAAATGTACGTCTATTTTGCATTGCCGTTAATAACCATCACCCCACAATGTGTGTGTTATAATTGTTATAATAGTTTCAGCCACTGAATTTCTGCTCGTTTGCTGCATTGGCAGGAGAGTTCCACTGTGGGTTTGAGGATGGTAACATTTGCCTTTTCACTCAAGATGACACGGACAACTTCGACTGGACAAAACAAAGCACTGCCACTAGAGACACAAAATACACCCCGAACACGGGGCCAAACGCGGATCGGACTGGCTCCAAGGAAGGTAAGCTCCAGCGCTGTGCCTGGCCCCCCGGCACTGGGAGCTCTGCTGCTCCGTTGGGGTGAGGGACCTGTCCAGGACAGCCCATTCAGCCAGCTACATCGTTTTTCCTAATCATACCAAGAATAAGCATCCTTCAAGGACTCCTAAAAGAAATTGCCAGCGCTGAGTCGTGCCACTGGTCCCAAAGCACAACCCACTAACGGTGCCGTTAACCATCTTGTGTCGTTTCTATTGTGCCATTTTCAAAGCGATTGCTTTCACGTTACAGTCTAGCAGGGAAATATTCTGGCACATCTTGAAATATTCTTCTGTTTTCTGTCGTTTAAATTCTCACTTGGGCTCCCTCAGTCTGTCACAATGAGATTTTTTTTTTTTTTTTTTGCCCCATTTTTACTTTGGATGTTGCTAAAATGTGCGATTTTCAATCTGCTACCCTGCTTAACAGAAGCGTGCCATCTTGACTGCCGTCTATATTTGCATTTGAAAAGTCAGACATATTGTGCTGAATTTCTCAAGTACTGCGGTAACTCATGCTATTTTATCATATGCCCCCTGCTTGCACTACCGAAGGGGGAAAAAAAAACCAAACATACTGCATTGTATTTGCTTGGTTGGGTTGAGTAAATACTATCGCTGTTGTTGGCACAGTCCAGGATCAGAATAAATTAATATTGTCTTCTTTCGTGAAGGTGGGCTTTCAGACGTGTGATTGACATGGCCAGTTGAAAGTGTTCCTTGAAAGGTCTCCATCGAGATGTTTTCCTTTTATTTTAAAAGTCCTCCCCACTCACTGCTTGTAGGAACAAATTGCAACCTCGAGGCTGAAGTCTGAACCCCATCATAAAGATTTTTTTTTTTTTTTTTTTTCTCATGCATATACAATATTACATCAATTTGAAGTTGTTTACGAGTACTAACCTGCTAGTCCTGATTTTACTCTTGGTAGAAAACATGACTTGGGAGCAGTTGTGGAAAACACATGGACTTAATGCAGAAGAAGTGTGTCCCAGAAACCATGGTGATGTCAGACGGATGTGAAAAATGAATCAAGACGCTTGATAGCCCTGGTGTCTGGATTTTGAAGACTGCAACCTAACGATTTCCATTTGGACTTCCCCTAGGTTTCTACATGTACATCGAGACGTCGCGCCCCAGGCTGGAAGGAGAAAAGGCCAGACTTGTTAGTCCTGTTTTCAGCGTCGCTCCAAAGAATCCTTACGGAGCTACGAACACAGCTTATTGTTTCAGCTTCTACTATCACATGTATGGACAGCACATAGGTGAGAGAAAGCCGATGACCTTGTCTTTGCGCTTTGGGAGAGATGTCCACTTGTATGAAACAAAAGCACAGGGGGACTGCCAACACCTGCAAGGGCCAGTTCTATCCAAAACTGATGAGAGAGGTGCCTGGTAGCATCCTAATTGCTGGAAAACTGTGTTTTTCACTAATCAGAATGCTAGCAGGAGCCCCTCGTACGGGTGGGAAGTGTTTTGTGCACGTGCAAGGTTTTGAGCATGGGAACTTTAGAGGGTGAAAACAGAAAAGGTGGCGGTTGCTAGGACTTTACCTGCCACTAACACAGTATTTTGAATCACTCCTCGCTAGATTCAGGATCGAGCAATTAGCAGCAGCACTCCACACGTGCTGGCAGCTGGAGTGGCTTCCTTTGTAAAGTCATGACCAATTGGCTCACAAGCTGTGGGAGTATGTGTTTTTGAGGTGTATCTGTACGTCTATTTTAGGCGTAGCTCTTAGAACACACGTTTAATTTCTTTGCGTAGTATGAAAAAAAAGCGGTGGAAAAATAGAAAAGTATAAAGGATAGCAAATTTTTCTAGATCCTGTAAATCCCTGTGGGGTGCCCGGTGCTTACCAGCATGTCAAGAGGCTGTCCAGTGCCAAGCTGACCTGCCTCGGTGCATTTTTATATGTTCTTCAAGGGCAAGCACATCCTCGCAGTGCATTCTGGTGGTTGCTTCGGGAAACCTTCGCCTGCCCCCAGGCAGAGTTCGGGTTTTAGACAGAGGTTCATTTAGTTTTGTTAGTTGTCTCTGCGCTGCTGAGCATGTGAACGCAGCCCCGGGTCTAAACTCTCCTGGCTCTACGTTGCAGGAGGAGCTCTGTTATTTCTTGGAAGGTTGAGCCGTGCTGTACATAGTGAAAAAAAAATATTAACTGCCTCGTAAGACTATTTCTGGTGTATGAGCTCAGAGATGCTCAGGGACAGGACAACAGGCAATGAGCACAAACTGAAATAGAGGCAATTCTACTTAAATATAAGAACTTGGGTTTTGGTTTTGTTTTCTTTTTTTCCCCACTATGAAGGTGATCAAACACTGGCACAAGTTGCCCAGAGAGGGTGTGAACTCTCTGTTCTTGGAGACATCCAAAATCCAATTGCACGTGATCCTGGGCAATCTGCTTTAATCAACCATGCTTTGAGCAGGGATTTGGACAGTCCAGTCTCCAGAGGTACCTCCAACCTCAGTGATTCTCTGGTTCTATATGAAATATTTAATCGGTGATTTCTTTTTTCAGAAGAGTTCTGTTTTGTTAGGGATTAATCCCCCATGGATAATTCTAAATCTTGTTACTAAAACAGATTGACTGTTTCATGATGAGCTATTGGAAGCTTTGACCCTTCCCCACTGCAGAAGGTGCTTCTCATCCCCGTTTAGGAGTGAGCACTGCTGGTAGGGGCAGCTCTCAGCTGTAAGACACGCTGCCAGCTCATTGATTTCTTCACAAGAGCAGGATGGGAGCTGCTCACTGAGACCTCAATAGGATCTCTGTGCTGAACGCTCTCTCTTTTGAAGAACCTTGAACTACTTGTTCGGTAGTTAGTTCTTGACCCGACTTTGGAATTTGGCTTAAATAAATGCCAGCCTCTTCTTTCCTTGGCCCTGGGGACAATGTGTTCAGGGAAGACGCATGGCCATTGAACTTTGATTTTTTTCATCCAAAGTGCTGTAGCATTGTTAGCAGACTTTGGTGCTGCGAGTCCACTGGGTTACTCTATTTTCCTTGGTTATCAGTATCCCTAAGATTTCCAAGGAGTATTAGGGTTATTATTCCCATGTCTCAGGGGCGACGTACTTTTTTTCCAAAACAGTGCTCATCAAAATGTTTCTGTATTTCCAAAGAAGTTTTGGGGGATCCCTAATAAGATGGAAAATCATTATGTAATGATGCTCTGTTGCTGGTGTGGACTGTTCTTGGAGGTTTAGGGGAAAAGACACTTCCTCCTCCATTCTTAAAAATGAGCGACCCCAGGGACATCAATTTGAGCATACGGCTGCTGCAAACAAATGCCCTCCCAGTTTATCCAGCTCGGTTTCTGTGCCTGCTGTTCAGGTCTTTGGTGTCTTTAGGGAAGAGGCTGAAGATTTCCGTAGCGATAGAGAGAGGTATTTCGGAGTCTTTGTGGAGGGCAGAGCCCAGATCTGAGATCAGCACTTAGGCTGCAGATAAACGGGGACCTACATCCCGTGCCCGGGCTGTTAGATTCAGACAGATAAAGTGTTTTTTTACCTGAAATAGATGGCTCTTACGTACAAGTCAGATGGTAATTCCTGGCAGATCACACAGAGATAACTCCAAGAGTGCTGGCTGCCAGAGAAGGTGCATGTACTTCCTCTGCATCCTTCAAAAGGAAAAAGTGGATTATCCCTAAAGCATAAGAGAAATAGAAGTTCTCATTTCTTGATCTGCAGCAAGAAAATGAAGAGTCATGGTCCTTACTGTATCTCTCCATGGAGGCAGAAAGAGGCAGTAATTTCATTATAGCCATCACCATCTTTTAAAACAATCTGTATTTCTGATTTTTCCACCTACACCCCAATATGGGGCATTTTTAACTGACACTCCAAGAATAATAATTTTTTCTTATTATTAGAGAGCTGTCACAAAACAAACAGTGGAAGCAAAGGATGCTGTCAGAGCACACTGTGAGAGCTGTTTGCGTTCGCAAAGCGATGAGCGCTCAAAGCGTCGCTCCGGTGTTGCAGCCGGCGATGTCTCTGGAGTACCTTGCACTCTTGGCAGGATGCTGTCAGAAAGTAAACTTTATTCCTTAACTCACTGTTGTCACTCCTGCCCACTGTGTCTGTCTCCTGCTCAAGAGTCACTTCATCACCCGTTTGCCTGGAGTTTGGAACAGTTTGAAATCTGTAGGTGAATTCTTGCTGGACACTCCGCAGTGTGAGGCCTATAGCTGACCCCTCCTGCCCCAGAGCATCAGTGCTGCAAAGGCTGTGTGGCTTTTCCAAAATTCTGCTGGCAGAATTTGAAGATTGAACCTCTGTGGCAGGGTTTGTTAAGTTCGTTAGTTAAGTTTTCAGCGCCGTTTTGGGCAGGTGTGTGTGCATACCCAGCAGCGAGGGTCAGGTGGGTACATCCATGCTGACCAACATGCTGGGCCATGACTGAGCAGATCTGGTACAGTCATGGCCAATGGGTTCAACAAGGCCAAGTGCTGAGTCCTGCACTTGGGTCACAACAACCCCATGCAGCGCTACAGGCTTGGGGAAGAGTGGCTGGAAAGCTGCCTGGTGGAAAGGGATCTGGGGGTGCTGGTCGACAGCCGGCTGAACATGAGCCAGCAGTGTGCCCAGGTGGCCAAGAAGGCCAACAGCATCCTGGCTTGTGTCAGGAACAGTGTGGCCAGCACAACCAGGGCAGTGATCGTGCCCCTGGGTTCAGCACTGGTGAGGCCGCACATCGAATACTGTGTGCAGTTTTGGGCCCCTCAGTACAAGAAGGACATTGAGGAGCGCGTCCAGAGAAGGGCAATGAAGCTGGTGAGGGGTCTGGAGCACCAGTCTGATGGGAAGCGGCTGAGGGAACTGGGATTGTTCAGTCTGGAGAAGAGGAGGCTGAGGGGAGACCTCATTCCTCTCAGGCAGTTGTAGAGAGCAGGGTGTAGGGAGATGGGTGTTGGTCTCTTCTCCCAAATAACTTGTGATAGGACGAGAGGAAATGGCCTCAAGTTGTGCTGGGGAGGTTTAGGTTGGATATTAGGAAACCCTTCTTTACTGGAAGAGTGGTCAGGCACTGGAACAGGCTGCCTAGGGCAGTGGTGGAGTCACCATCCCTGGAGGTGTTCAAAGAACGTGTAGGTGTGGCACTCCAGGACATGATTTAGTGGACATAGAATCATAGAATCATAGAACGGTTAGGGTTGGAAGGGACCTTCAAAGGTCATCTAGTCCAACCCCCCAGGTCATCTAGTCCAACCCCCCAATGGTGGTGTTGGGTTGATGGTTGGACTTGATGATCCTGGAGGTCTCTTCCAACCTTAAGATTCTATGATTTTATAAATGCTGTTTGGTATTTTAAGTAATGCTATCATTTTGCTATTAATTTGAAGAAATTATGTGACCCTCTCGAGCGTTTCACTTCCTGGAAGCCCTTTCTGTTTCAGGTCTTTTTATTTCACCCAGTAGCATGCATGTAGGCAGAGACAGACTGTGCTGGTTAAAAGCCGTGATTCCTTTGTGCGCCTTCTGCACGCCCCCCCCCCCCCCCCCCCACCATACGTTTGAAAAATCAGATCCTGCAGTGGGAGGCAGGTGGGAGAGGCGGTGCCGCCCAGTCGCTCCGGTGAGCATCCCTTCCCCCACCTCCTTCGAAGAAGATGTATGGCCTCGTTCTGCGCACCCCGGTGAAAGAGCCGTGATGAGAATATTTGCTGCTCCATTACACGTTTAGCCTGATGTTTTTCAGGGCGCTGCCTTTTGCTCGTGCTAGAAATAAGAACTTTTTATTAGCAGGGGCTGAGTCACTGCGCAGCTGCCTCAGATCGGGGAGGTTTCATTGCGGATACAGTTTGGATGAGCTTCCCAGCTGCCGTGCCTAGCACCCAAAAAACCAGTAGCCTTGTGTGAGTTGACTGTCTGAACTTTCTCAAATGAAGGCAACTGCAGTGATTTACGAAGTGCAGAGAGACCCCGCTGCCCCGCACCTCTGCAGATAACAGCGGTGGGCAAGACAGAACAAAATCTCCAAATTTTGTGCGTTATTGAACTCTGATAAATGAAGTTGATGCGTTTACTGTCTCTTGGTACACCAGGACAGTCTGGTTTGTGTTCATGGTCCGGGACAGTGAGGTTAACCAGAGAAATGGGCTGCTGAATGCAGGTGATCTGTTACTGGTTGCAAATGATGTAACTCACTGGTCAGCAGTGAGGAAACACTCAGGTCTGGGGGGTTTTTCTCCACAGTGAGGGACTTCACCGAGGTTATTTTAACTCAGAGGATGATGTTGTCCTTCAAAAATACTCCTTAACAGGAGTAGGGGCATCACATCTCTCTCCGAGGCTCTGTGGCACTCCATTAGTTCAACAATATACAGAGAACAAAATAATTTGGACAATCTTTATAAGCAAAAGCTAAGCATAAAGCGACCAAGTTGCTTATTTATCCTTGGGTTAGGAGGTTATAATGCCTCGTTTGCACGAAAGCACAGAAAACTCCTTGCCCATCTTGCCCTGGGAAGCCTTGTGTCCTTCCTGAGCGGGAGGGAGCGATGGGTGCAACTGCCCGCCCGCAACGGTGGAGCTCGGCTTGCCGCTGCCGTGAATTGACATCTCCAGTTCACCGTGTTCCCATTTTAAAGTTTTCAAATATAGGACGAGAAACTCTCCACATCCACTTGGACCAAGCAGAAGCCCATGAGAAATGGGAACAGGCGGTCAGCCCAGCATCTCTGCTCCGTCCGACAGCCTGACCAATTCCGGTTCTCCACCTCTTTTCTAGGAAGCTTGAACGTTTACCTGCGGTTGAAAGGTCAGACCGCGATAGAGAACCCGTTGTGGTCTTCGAGTGGAAATAAGGGGCAGCACTGGAACCAAGCCCGCGTTAATATAAACCCCCCAACGTCGTTTCAGGTAATGGCTTGTGCACCGGGAACGGGAGTATTTGGTTTTTGGATGGTGGGGCTGTGTACGCCAACCCTTTCCTTCTGACACAGGGTTTCACAGCTGCATTTCAGCTCCAGAAGCTGCTTTAGGGACAGATAATTGCTTTCCTTCCTTTAAATAGGTGAGCACCGTAGAGCTTAATCATGCACACTTTAACAGCAGCAGGACAAAATGTCGTTCCGTTTTCAGAAGACGCCGTTAGCCAATTTTTTTTTTTTAATTTCAGATTAGCAACAGGAATACAAAATTACTTCCAGTGAAAAAAATCTTTAGAGTCTATGGTGTAGTGACTGTGTCGAAATCCATGCATTTTCTGCTGAAAAAGGGATGATCTCTGAGTCTTTGCTGAGTGGTACCAAAGCAGCAGCACTGCCTGCGCAGAGCTCCTGGTAGGGCAGAGCTGCAAGTTATGACAGGTTTTTCACACATTTCATTTTTGAGTCGACAGTGAGATGCTGATAGACTATTACGGGCAGTTCTCATTCACGCTGTGAACTGTTTGCAACTGGAACAGACCCAAAAAGGCAGCTGCCTTTTGTCAGCAAGCCCTCCTGTGTTTGAGGCTGGGAGTGCTGGCGTGGAAGACAAGAGTCCCAAGCTGTGCCCTGCACCGGAGTGTTCTCCAGGCTCCTTTATCCCCTCTCCGAAACCTCCAGGTCCCCTGAGGAAGATAATGGATTTAGGGAAAAACAGCCGTTCAGTGCAAGTCAAAACTGCTGTCTGAAACATGCAGATTGGGATTCACTTTATGGGTGATAATTGATCCTGACCCTTCGTTTTTATTTCCAAGAGGCAGTGATGGAAGAGAAATTGTTTGGCGTATGTGATAGCAGAAGCATCGCACGGGAGGAAATCAGACAAAAACTGAAGGGGAGGGACATGCAAAGTGTAGCGTTGTGCGATGTTTGAGTGGAACAACGCGGCAGAATCGGGGGAGAAGAGGCAGGGAAGAGGGATACGAGTGTTGAAATACACTCGGAGCATGGGGCCAAGTACAAGGGAGCTGATCAGAGTGGGTGAGTTTTGCGTTGGTGAAGTCCCAATAAATCCAAGAAATCTGAACAGTGAAGTGCAGAATGATTTAATATCTGAATGTGACTGGTTAGGGGAGGGAAGAGATGGCTGGGAAAGCTGAAACCGAAGGGACCGCGGTTGTGTCTGAGAGGAACTCCTGAGAGCTGGGATGGGCTTCAGCAGAGGGAGGGGAAGGACAAGGACATCAGCTCCAGGCAGGGAGATGCCAGGGATTTGGCACCCACAATGCAGAGGAGTGGAGGAGGGCGATGGGGTGCAAACCTGGGGTCACCTCCTCAGCATGGGGAGGAAGACATAGGTTTGGGTGGAAGGGCAAGCTGGGGTGCCTGCCTCGCACAGCTTTAAAACCACCTCCACTGGTGCCACCAGCCGGGACACAACATGGAGGCTCCTCCACTTGGCTGTTTTTCACCTTTTACATTGTTGTGTTTAAAGGCTCCAGCATAAAATGAATGTAAAGCCATGAAGCTCTGCACAAATATCACAAATAAATGTCAGAGTGGCTGGAACCTTAAATTACTTTTTTAGCAGCTCTTGCGTCAAGCAAACTTTATCTTCCTTTTAGGAGTCTAAGTAGGAAAGAATATAAACCTCCCAGTTAAATTTAAGGAGAGTGAATTGAAGTGAATCTTTGCAGTAAAACAGTACAGACACAGAAATTAAAACTTTTAATAGGTTAATTTATATGGGCAAAAGTGCAGCCCAGATTTGGTTTATAGCTTCCCAGTCCCCGTGATGTATAACAGAGCTGCTGTCGTCAAGAACTGAGAGGACTACAGTACTTTGAGTCAGAAAAGGTGTTGCTGGAAAGCTATGTCAGTAAGATATTAACTTATTAAGTATTTTTAAAGGATAAACACCAAAAAATAGAGTGTGTGGAAGTGATACATCACATGCTGGCATCTGGGAAGGTGTCAATTTTAGTTCAGATTTGACTAGGAGCACCACCGCCACCTTCAGCTACGCTTCCCTTGACACCTCCTTGTGTCAAAGACCTTTTTATGCCAAAGAGGGGTTGTTTTTTTTTTGCATTGAGGGACTGATCCACCCTTAAGTAAATTACTCTACCGGGTCGTTGAGATTTTCATCCCCTTACGGCAAGTGTCAGGGGCTTACACACTTGTCATCACGCTGTCCAGCTGGGGACCTTCATGAGGTTCCTCTCTAGTTCTTGTTAGGACCTTGGCCAGGAAGGTAAAACCTATCTGAAATCCTGCTGAAGAAGCACAAGCTGAGTCCCCCAGAGACGCTCGGGATGACTCTGGAGGTGTTATAGGGGCTTCTTTCCATGTCCCCTGCTAGGAGAGCAGAGCGGCCTTCGCTCTACGCGTCAGCCCCTCTATTCTTCACCTAAATGCAGTGTTTTCAACAACAGCTTTGTAAAGGCACGGACGGGCAGCTAGGGGGTTTTGCGAGGTAGTGGTAGGGGATACTGATCATCTGGCACCTCCTGCAAATGGCTGTGAGCTGCAGGCCAAATCGCGCTCCCCGCCTCACCAACACTTGTCTGTGGTGATTTGTTCGGAGCACGTGGCCAAGGTGGCTGACGGCAGCCCATCGCAGGGGCCCATCAGCCGCGCTGCCAAATGCGGATTTTAATTAAACGCTGTCTGTTATATTTGTATAGATCCTTTTGTCTGGAAACAGTGTTTTTTCATTATCAGGAGGGATTTGACTTTAAACTCTGTTGGCTGGTTAGATGCCTGCTGCCACGGAGCAGGAGGACAGGCTCTACTTTGGGGGAGATAGAGACACTTTCCTCTCAAGCGGAATACTTCCCATTGTCAGAGGTAGAGTCGAAAAGTTGTCAGAGGGATAATTACTTGAGACACTGTTTTCAGACAACAGGGAAAGGTGGACCGGGGAATGGCGCGTGCCATGCAACATCTGGTGGCATCCTGCACCCTTGGGATATGGTCCTTGGGTGATACGCATTCAGCTGGGCTAACTACCGGAGTCTACGGGGTCATTTTGTGCTGCCCTGAGTGTTTACTCATTGTTTGCAATGGAAGGTGTTCATCTCAAATGAGTGGCTCTGGTTGAATGTATTAATGAGCAGAGGAACATCAGAAGCTGCCAAAAGAAGTGGCTCAGATCCGTGTCCTGGTGCAATCAATGACAAAAGAGCCCATCCGAGTGCCCCAGACGTGTCTCCGTGATGCGGTTAGATCATTATGAAGTGTTATTTCAGTATTTTGCTCCAGATGGAATTAATATTTTTTTTCAAATTGCCTCTACCCCCAAGAGTTAATGTCTCCATTAGTGCCACCACACGTCCTTAGAAAATTCGTTGAATTTCATGCATATATTGTTGCAGATTAAAGTTAAAAACTTGTCATCTAAGTTAACCAAAAATATTTCAAAGGACTGAGGGCAGGGTGAAAAAGGGAAAGGCAAGATAACTGTGCAATAGTGCTGCTTGGGAAGCATATTGCTTACATAATTCCTTCATCTCTTCAGAAAGGCTTCAAAGTGAATAAGTTTCTTGCAACACAGAATGAGTCCACTCTTCTGCAAAGCTAATTAAGCAGCAGCATGGCAGGACAGCATCGCGTCGGGTTTGGGGAAGGAGATCAGATAACTTTGTTTCCGTAGTACAAGACTAATCCATAGCTAATACCGAACGTCACAGCAAATAACGTTACTGACCGCACAGCAAGCCGCCCATCTCCATACCGGCACCGTTTTCTTTCCCAGCTGTAGCAGTTGAGGTTTCAGAGCAGGAATATTTGACACAAAGCAATTAACAGGACCTTGGAGTCACAGGCATCCATTTGGCAGAGTTAAAGCCTCAAAGAGGAAGAAAATCTTCACCGTGACCCTCTCTGTGATAAAACACATTATAATGTCCTCTGACAAATTAAAACCATTCCTAGAAGGGATCAAAGCTTCTAGACATGGTGGTGAGCCACTAAAAGGGGCAGGAGAGAAGTGGGACTGTCACTGTCATCAATTAAAATCCATCGAGGTGATCATGGGAGATCACTGTGGTGGGACCTCAGGGGATCCCAATCAAAGGCAGTCCCTTCCCAGCCCCTTGAGATAAATACAGCTTTGTGTTACGGGTGAAGGGACCCCAACCTGACTCCTGAGAGGCTTTCTCCCAGGCTTTCCTGGACCAGGGTAAGGTCACAGGGGGGCAGGTCCTGTCCTTCTGCTGCAGGAAAGTGGCTCCGGGGTGCAGATGAGGGAGCCCAGTGTGGGAGATAGAGTGAGAGGGACTGGTGGGCCACCTTCAAGGGCCAGAAACCTCATTTCACTGTGGAGTTTTTCTGGCTTCTGTGTGTTTTCATGCAGTTTGTGGCCAAGTGGGTGCTCGGTCCTTCAACACGTCACAGGTGCTGTTCTTCAAGCTTTACCACTCGCTTCAGGTGGTAGGATTTTCTGGGAAAAACACCCAAATTGTCTTTAAAACTTTGCTTCCATTTAATCCTGCTCTTTGCTCCAGGAATATCACACTTACATAAGTACACAGATTGCAGTTAGCATAGTGGCGAAGCTGCCCTGGAGACACCAGGGACAAAAACAGGCAGATGAATACCAGCTGTGATATTTTTCAGCTCATTCTGAAGAGTAAAAGCCTCCACGGTTCACCTTACAAGTACACCACGAGAACTCGGTTGTGGGGTTTTTTGCACCAAAGAAAGCGTTTGTAAATTATTCCAAGCCCATGGATGTAGTTTCATGCCGTGCAAAATGTAGCTGAATGTTTTCCATTCATCATCCTCTGATCTGCTCCTGCTTTATTTTTCTTTTTTTTTGCAGCTCATATTTGAAGGGATCCGAGGCCCTGGCATCGAAGGTGATATCGCTATTGATGACGTATCAATTGTGGAAGGAGAGTGTATGAAATCAGACCAACCGGCCAACAGTGAGTGACTCAAATTGCTTCTCATGGTTATAAATTTGAGACAACTTCTAAATGGATTTTGTCCAGGAGAACAGTATATTGTTGGGTTTAGTTGGAGAGGCTTAACGTGAAATGTTTTCCTTGGAAGCAAGCTCTGGAGTCAGAATGTCTTTGTGGAGATAGGAAAATGCTGGTTTAGCAGAGATGGAAATGAAAGGCTGATGGGCGTTAGGCAGCGGTGAGAGCATGGGCTGCGCTCCACAATGGGGATAAAGCAGCATTAAAAAAAATGTTCAGGGGGTCCAAACAATATGAAATTAATGAATTATGAATTGTGATTCCCTGTGGACCTTGTTTCATCCCTCCACCCTGAAGTATGCATTACCACCCGGACATTAACTCCCCAGCGGGGTGGTTTTTTATCCTAACGTCTCCTGCCTCATTCAGTTGACCGGCACTCTTCTTGTCCCCTCTTTGTTGGAGGTGATGGTGCAAAGCCCTGTCCCTGCCAAGAGCAGGGCTCTGCCAGGTGAGCTCGGTGGCACTGGATGCAACAAGTGGGGACAGCCTGGGTGAGCACCACCCCGTCGTCCTCCCCGGCTGCCTCCGCGTTGGTGCATGGGACAGGTTGTGGGGGCTGAGGCCTTTGCCTTCTAAGCCTTGTAGCAATGCTGACGGTGTCTGGGCGGCTCTTTAATTCTACCTTTTTCCACCCTCTTTGTAGATTTACGATCAGGTGCTGTTGGGACATTAGCGCATATACGACTTATCCCAGTTATCATCCTCATGTCTGTCTTAAGTCATCAGAGGTGACCTTATCCTGGCAGAGGCTACAAACGATTCACCAGGCACTGGCATGAAGAAAGAGTCTTTGTAAAATGGACATTTAAAAACAAACTACCAAAGATTCCTCCACTGACTGACTCAAAAGTTAAATAAATACATAAATAAATAAAAAAAAAAAAATTAAAAAAGCACTGGGGACATAAAAGGCATCACGGGAGTGTAACTCGATATGAACCACGCGTGAGAACGAGATCTGGCCTAAGTAAGGAAGAGACCTTCAGGTGCTTTTGTGGTCAATCACGAATACAGCGTCGTCTGGTTGAACTCTTGGAAAAGAGCTATAGAAACCCTTGTCAAAGCACAAAGTCATGGCTGGTTTTGTTTCAAATGAATAGTTTGCTTGTTACCATGGAAATCTAATGGCCTGCCAAAAAAAAAAAAAAAAAAAGAGGAAGGAGAGAGAGGAAATAAAAACAAAAGCAGAGAGAGAGAGAAACACCTCACTGTAAACAGGGTATGTGAAGAGCTGGCGTTCATTTTCCCTTCGAGAAGGTTTTTAGTCTAGAGTTAAATAAATGTAGGCCCTTTCTACTTTGGCTGTCACCTCTCCTAGAGAATAACCCGAAATCAGAGCTGTTTTCAGACGTTTCTGTTTCATTTCTCATGGCTATGCTTGATAACTGTATGCTGTCTCCTTTTGCATGCATTTCGATCCAGGGTGCGCGACCTGGGCTTACATATTACACAGGCTTATCGGAGTTTGCTCGCGGCCACTCGAACACCCCTCTCCCCTCCCCAACTGAGTCATCCGTTCCGATGAAGTGAAGAAACCAAACCACCGTCTTTTATAAATTGCCATGGAAACCAAGTGCCTTCAATGAAACAAGCCTGATTTAAAAAAAAAAAAAAAAATCAATAAAATAAAATATTAATAATAATTTCAACACAGAAGCTTGCACTGCTAAAATGTGGTTTGTGCAAACTATTTTCTAAACAAACCTACGGAGCCTGGGTGTGCAGACTGCAGGCAAGGAGACGAAGCCGCTTCTGGAGATGGATGGACCTGAGCTGCTGCGTAAGCCCTTTTGGATGAGATCTTTGTTGTTTAACCTTCCAGACAGCCATGGCCTTTCAGCTTCTTATCCATTAGAAAATAGCTTCCGTTGGTCCTGGAAATGGGAGCAGCACTTTTTTGTTGTTGTTGGGTTTTTTTTTTTCAGATTATCAAGTGGGTCAACCAGAGGAGAAGGTTCTTAAGATGCACTTAGCGCAGAAGGTGGTCAAACACAGAAGTGATTTTCTTACTCGAACCTCCGTTGGCGAGGCGGTGGGCCCCAGCGTTAGCGGGATGGGGAGGCGTGCGTGGGGGACACCAAGCAAACCGCAGGGCTCTCCGCAAACCTGGCGCCAGCCCAGCACCCAGAGGTGCCGTGCCTCTGCCCGGGAGCCAGACTCTGTGCAGATCGCGAAAGATTATTTTGTTATTGTAGCGAAATTTAAAAAAAAAAAAAAAATTCCACTTTTACAACAAAAAAAAAAAAAGCTGTACAAATGGTTTTGAGCTACCCGAACACATACCGTTAGCCAGCCGGTTTTCCACTGCATTGTAAAGTTCCCTTACAGTTGGTTATGACAATTTGAAGACCTTTCTCCTTAAATTATCTCAGCTTTTAACTTCATTTTTAAAAAAAAAAGACTTTTGTCTAAAGAAGAGTATTATTATTATAATAATTATAATTATTATTATTATTATTCTGTGTTCTCTCAACACCCTAGGATTAAAAAAAAACTGATATGCAAGTAATTGGAGTACAAATACGAAAACAAACAAACAAACGAGTATAATATTTGCAAATATGAGTATAAAAAGCACAACGAGATGCAGTAAAAACAATGACAAGGCTTGATTTTTTTTATTCTGTAGAGAAATGTTTGTGCAAATTCAGTAATTCAACTGAAGAGATAATTTTACAGCTATGTTCAATAAAGCCTCTTTCCAGGTAAGGTATGCCAAGTGGTACGTGTGTTTGTTGAGCAATGTGCCTGTGCGCCCCGGATGGGCGCCGCTGGGATGGCTTGGTTTTTCCCCTGGTGAACTGGTGGTGTCTGAAGATAAAATGGTCCATCCCGGTGATGCTCAGGGGCTGGAGCTTTCTGAGGATGCCGTCAACAACCTGGTTTGTAGGCAGTTTGTGGTGTGTATAATGCCCTGCACCGTGGTGGGAAGGCTGCTCGGAAGACGATGGGAGCTCTGAGCCTGGATGGGTTGTAGGGTTTGCCATCCCTAAGAGGAAAAAAAAAAACAAAAAAAAACCAAAAAAACCCCCCAAAAAACTAAGAAGGTTCCCACTGGCAAGCACTGGATTTTTAGTTGTGGATGGAGGTCCAGGTCAGGACCAGGTCATTCTGTCTCTGAGCATTGTGCGATCTGGGTGGCTCCCCTTTACTTGTGTTCTAGTTCGAGCAGCAGATGCTCTTGGCTGGAGCTGGGCTAGAGGTGCGGCGAGTGCTGCACGAGGTCCCCGCCACTCAGGGTCGGACCCGCGCTATCGCTTTGCCACGCTACTCTGATGGCAAACCTTGTTCTGCTGTATGACACCCAATTTCACTGTCCTGATCAGATGAAATGGGCAATGTGGAAAAAAGAGTGGCCATCCATCAATTATTTTGAAGTAAAATGGGAAGCATTCCATTTCCTTTAAAATATTTTCCCGTTTTTCCCTTGAATTTATCCCTTCCAAAAATAGACTCAAAGTAAACTGGAATTTGGATGCCTATTGGTGAGCGCAGGCCAGGAAAAGCATCTTCAGAGCGCCGGGCAGAGCTCCGGCCGCAGGGCCAGCAGCGGTGTGCCAAGGGACTCCATGGGAAGGGAGGATTTGGAAGGTGCCCTGCGATGTCCTCGCCTGCTCAGGCAGCTGTGGTGAAGACAGCCTGAAGATAATGAAACGGAGGTCGTGCTTGCTTGTTTAGATCCCAAGCTAAGACTGCAAACTGAAATCTCTATTTTCCTCTTTATGTTTTGATTTTTCTTTCCCTTGGTTGAGAACCACGTTGAATATTTTATAAAGGGTTTTTTTTTCGATTGACAGCCAAACACCAGAGTCATCGTCTTTCAAGGCAGGATAATATTTCTGTCCTAAAACGCCCAGGTCTTTGTGTGAAAGGAAATTTATTTCCCATGCCTATTTCAGTTTGATTCTGCTTGGATGCAGAAAGTGCTGAAAAAAGCTGGTTTTCTCTTTCAGAGGTTGATTTAGGAGTTGTGTTATCTAATGTAAGCCAACGAAAAGACAATGGGATTTTACTTTGGGCCGTGAGCAAGAAGTACAAACTGAGATGTATTTCCTAGTCTTGTTTGTTTGGTTTTTTTTTTTCCATTTTGGTGTGAAAATGCATGAAGTATTTGTAAAATTTTTGGACTGACAATGAGACAAAGGGAGTTTGAACGGGCAGCTGTTCTATGAAATTTACTGAACACTATGATTCAGTTCTTGGGTATCCAGTCCTGTAATGTATTTTTAATTTGGACATCAAATACAGAATTGTGCAAATGTGGACTTTGCAGCAACTACACCACTTGGCTGCTGGGATCAGCGACTGTGGGTTCGGTGGGGGCGGCTGTGGGAGTTAGCTGGGCGGTCCCAAGGCAGAGGTAGGTGGAGCCCATGATAAACTTTCCAATTGTTTTAAATTCTCAGGATGATCTGGGAGAATAAGGACTTTGTTAGACTACTCCCCTTTCATTGCCTCCAACAAAGCCACACAAGTTCGTTTCTTTCACAAACATGTAGGTTGAACATGAAATCCCACATACAATTACAGAGTGGTTTGATTTCACTGTGCTACCAACCCACCACTTCCCAGCTGGCTGTAGTCAGGCTTGGATCCTGGATGGGACACAAGGGGGAACAGAAGAGCATAGACAAAATGAGGAAAGCACATTAGAAATCACACTACAAAGGCACAATTAGGATTTGAGGCAGGAGCAACTCCTTGAGAGCCCATCAAAGTGGCGATGGCTTATGTGATGGAGGCGTTAACTAGTGGAGGTGGAGGAGGGGGTCTTTACCCTGAGCCCATCTCATCTCAGCCAGTTTTTGGAGACTATTATCTAAGGGACGGCTGCTGTCAGGCCCAAGGAAATCCTTGGAAATGTGAAATTTCCTCTTTATTTCAGAGAGGAATTGCTGGTTCACCCAAATGAGAGGGAGCTGAAGCTGCCAGTCGCTGATCGGCTGCAAGTCCCATGCACAACTGCAGATGCGCAAATACTCCACTGATGCTGGAGCAGTTTCCTTCTTGACACTCAGCACTTGAGCCTCTGCTGCATTCACCAGCGTAAATGGCGTAATTTAGTGTGAACAGCTTTGGGGGCAATTGGGATCCCCAAACTTTAAAACAAAGCTGATCAGTTAAAACATCAGCTTATTTTTCAAATTTATTTTCTCTTTTCCTGCCTCATAAGGTCAGTTAAATCCCTTTGTAGGGAGTAGTTTAGTCAGAATGATCAGATTTTTTTCCACCCTTAGTGGAAGAGGCTTACCTGCTTTTATTTTTGGAGGGTTTACTCGCTAGTAACTAGGTTTTTCCAAGGATAATTGAAACTCTCTTCCTCCCCAAGCAAAACTGTGACTCATCAGAAGAATGGCTTTCTAGAGCAGTTCAATAAAATAGATAGTTTGGTGTTATAAGCACTCTCTGTCTATATGTGCTAATAAAGAGATTGGGTGCCATCCGGATTAACCCTTGTATTTTCCCGTAAAACTATAAAAAGCTATAAAAAAGGTTGTTATTATTATATTTCAATTTTTTTTTTTTTCTCTCAAAAAATCAACACCACGGGAGTGTGCGCCCTCGTTTACAGCTGTCCCACCACAATGCTGTTGTCAGGCTCGGCAGCGCAGGAGTAGTTAAATCAGCGCGTACTAACCATTTGATTTTCCTTCACACAAAGGAGCTTAGCGACCCACACCTCATGCAACCCTGCTGTCGTTGGACCTTCGGTGTTCAGAAGTTTTATGTCGTCTTTCCCTAAACCTCCGACTGCGGTGTCACCCTGTAGAACGCGTAGGCAGGGAAAGGTGCTCTGTGCGACTCAGGCTGGGAAGGGATGCGCTGGGCTCACCTACTGCCAGCAACCACCCACCGTGCCCTGCTCATAAATTCATCAATCTTAAAACCAGTCAAAAGGTGGAAGAGGGAGCATGCATTTGATTTTTGCTCTCTACGGTGCTTGTAAGGCCATTGCAAAACCTTGCTGCTGGGATGTTTGCCACCCCAGTTCTTGTTGCCAGTGTAAGTGTGTTGATGGCCAGTTTAGAGTCATTCTTGTGCCAGCAACACTAAAACTTGTTTTCCCCCCTTTTTGGTATTGTGCTCCTCTCCCTCCATACCCCTAGACCACCTTCAGGCACCCATTTTGACTGCTTTTGTCCATGCTACGTTTTTTTTGTATCTCTGGATTAAAAAAGATATATATTAAAAATGGAGGATACTTGGGATAGTACATCTGATGTGACTCACTAAAATAAATATCATTTTGCTTTACAACTGTCCGATGAGGGAGCTTGCACTATGAGCTTTTTACTATGGGAAGGAGGTTGTACTTTCTCCCCAGAACATCACATCCAATGTCTGTGAAGATGTTATCCTGCTTACACTTGAGTGCTTCTGGAGAGCAGGTCTTTCAGAGGTGTCAGTGGTGACACTTAGACTTGCCCATACCTCTCAGAGGAATAGTTGTGTTAATGGGACTACTCAAGTGAGAACAGACCCATCAAGTCATTGGAGAATGCCATGACACTGTCCACGTGGAGGATTATGGAGGATTATGTTTGCATTCCCTCTGTAGATGTGTCTCTATGCATCCTGGTAGCCTCACCTAACACAGTCTCTCCTAGCTTATTCTTTGTATGATATGGTCAGGTTGAACATCACCTTATCGGAGCCTACCAAGGACCTATGACAGGTGACTTGCAACCAATTTCCTTCCATTTCTATTCTCTGTAAATTTTGTTTTCCATTGAAAAAGAGACTTGGATGTTGGCAAGTGCTTGGACAAATGAATATTAATGTGGCTTTGCTCACAGCTAAGGTCATGGCTGACAACTGGAGAAATCTCATCACCGATTCCTCAGGATCCGGGATCTTTGCATGCCACAAGTCTTCACCTTCTGCAGGCTGGAGATTTGCAGTCCTCAGCCTGTAGGGAAGAAATAGGAACACTGGAACAACCACAACTGTAGAATCTATTGAGTTGTTTTTGATGGATGTGACCACAAAAGAGATTGAAGAAACACACGTTACCGTGAGTAAGAATCAGCAGCTTCAGCACCTTCTCAGGAAAGATCAGATGCTCTTCTGCTTGCACACTACCAACTGCAAAGGGAAAAAATCTGTGTGTTTGTGTGTGTAAATATTATATAAATAACTGTAATTGTATGTATTTAATGTATATATAATGATTGCTACATTTTAACAATCTCAAATACTGTATATAACCCAAACTTGGTCTCTTATTTTACTAGCACACCCACTGTAGATTTATTTTTTGTCATTGTTGTTAATGTATCTGGTTAAATTACAACCTGGTCTCACTTTTACCTCAAAGGGTATATGTTCTTTATGTACATTTTATAAAGAAAAAAAAAAAATCACTCAGTATTTTTGGTTACTTTTTCAACTGCCCGCAGTATTTCTGTCTTTTTCTCTTTGGCTACATGCTGCCTTTGCTCCTGCCCACCATGTCCATTGCAAGGAAGAGTGGAGGGTAGTTGGGAGGGACTGGGGCTGGTCGACGATATTTCTCTCTCGGTGTGTCCCTGCCTTGCTGAGAGATGTAAAAAGGAAGATTGTCTCTCCCTATCCCATCCCTCCACTGCTTGGTGAAAGGTTTTGGTTAGACCACGAAGAGGCCATGCCATCCTCTTCTCTACTGGGGCCTCACCTTCTCTTGCTTGGTGCCAGCAGAGTAATGAGGTTTTACCCAGCCATATGGATAGCTGAGGGTTAAAGTCCATTTTTTTGGCTTTCTATAATGCCCAAACACTATCCCTGGGAAGCAAAACAAGAGAAACTTGCATGAAGGAGTGGGTGTGCCGTGCCAGACCAGGCTGTTTCAGAGCACTCCTCCCTGTGCCAGCCCTGTGGGTGTGGATGTGGTGGGCACATGTGGCTATCCAGTGTATCCCTGCCTTTGTGTAACGGTGTGGCGTAGCACAGCATCTCCAGATCCAACCTGGACCTTATTGCGTGCTGAGTCTGGCTTTGTCAAGGTCAGTGGCTACATGGTCCGATGTGGAGGTTGCCCATCTGGACCTCAGCAACCGTGGGGTCAATGCCTGTTCTCTGCTGCAGGCATGACCTGGGTGTTTCTATTTCTTGTCCAGCTCTTCTCTTAAGGCTACGGACTGGGGCCAGGAGCTATCTCCAGCTCTGTGCATAAATAACATGCATACATACATATGTGCGTAAATAAAAGCATGCTTTGTATCTTGCAACCTGCAAACGCTGACATTTCTTTGTCCTGTTCAGTTACGGTGGTTGCCTCCCTCATTTTCTTGGTTAGATTTGTGACTGTCAGCTGTCAGCTTTTAAGCACATCTTCAAATTAATTCACAAGATAAAACTGGGAGTTTCCAGACAAGTCTTGCTCTCCAGTGGTCTCAGCCACAGAAGGTGACAAACAGCAAGGTACTGAAAGAACACAAGTGGTCTCTTATTTTTCAGCTTTAAAAATTCTACTGTCCCATTGGATCTCTCAACCTAAAACCATTCTGCATGCCCTTGTCCTATCCCTAGGATACTCCGTACGCACACTGATGGGTTGAAGCACTTTCTTCATTCCAGACACGTTGATCTGCTCCATCTTTTCCTCGTAGTAATTATGGCTTAGCTCCACATTAGGCGGAGAAGAGATCCATGGGCACATACCCTGGAGTATGAACATAGCCAGTATTATGTGTGTTACTGTTAGAAGCATTATATATATTGTATACAGAAGTATATATATCGTCAAATGGAAGTGCTCTGCATCTTTGCCTTCAGCTGCCACCCTGTCTCCAATCTGCCTCAGGGACCAAGACTTGAACCTCACTGTCCCCATCCCACCCAATTCCATACAGGTTTGTGGAGGCTGCTGGACTGACACAAACATCTATGTAAAGATGTTTGATTCTGGCATTGTTTGAAAAAAAAAAAAGAAAAAAGAAAAACCAAACAAAAAACCACCCCACTGTTAAGTTTGTTGGATAGATGTCACCTGACTTTTGGTTTGTGGGAAATTTTTATCTGTGGTAACGGGACCGTTTCAGAGTCAAATGAGCTAGGACTGCGTGGCGAGCCCAGCCTATACGCTGCACATATAGGTCCGTGCTTACTCCTGATCAGTTGCCTGGTTTTGTGGAGTTGGCGTATTCGTGCTCTGGACGTGAGTAGCACGGCATGTCGAGCTGCCAGGACTGTCAGATCTGTCTCCCTAGGGAATGATTTTTATTCTTGGAGGTTTTTTTTGCATGGTGCTTTTTTTTTTTTTTCAAATGACAGGAAGACGGATGTATTTGCAAGGATTAAAGTATTACTGTAGTGGCTCTAGGCCTTTCACAATCCCCATTATTTCCTCTAATCCCACCAGAACACAATGATTCTCTCATATTCCTTAATTACAGAGAGAAAATTAATAAAAAATAGCTACTAAAACTGACATTCTGATGAAGGATGTAAATCCCAGTTTATTTTGTGTGCAGCAAAAACGTGTGTTTCTGCTGTGTTCAGTAATACTTGACATTTTCAGCCTAACTCCTCAGGGAACAAGGCTTACGCAGTCCTTCTGTGAGTCGTTTCTTGTATTTCTGTCCTTTCATTTTACTAAGTCCCGAAATTTTTGTCCCGTTGCAAATGGGCTTGATGGGCAGTTGAGATCACAATAACAATTTGTTTATTTAAGGGTGAGGGGTTTTTTTTTAGAAATGAGCCACCAGGTAAGGATGTTTTATTACTGCTCCCCAGGGAAAGTGAGACTGTAGTTAATATTTCTTGTTAAGAAATAAGGTTCCAGGGAGACCTTATGGCTCTGAGGAGACCTTAGAGTGGCCTTCCAGTACCTAAAGGGGGCCTACAGAAAAGATGGGGAGAAACTCTTCATCAGGGCCTGTTGTGACAGGATGAGGGGCAATGGTTTTAAAATAGAGGGAGGCAGATTTAGATTAGATATTAGGAAAAAATTTTTTACACTGAGGGTGGTGGAGCATTGGCCCAGGTTGCCCAGAGAGGTGGTGAATGCCCCATCCCTGGAAACATTCCAGGCCAGGTTGGCCGGGGCTCTGAGCAACCTGATCTGGTTGGAGATGTCCCTGCTCCTTGCAGGGGGGTTGGACTGGATGGCCTTTGAAGGTCCCTTCCCACCCAAACCCTTCTGTGATTCTATGATTCTTGATCTTGAAGATTTATTGGCCAGCAGAAAACCCAGCCAGAAAAAAATGCATTGAGAGAAAGTCAGGTTCATGCAATGGCCTGAAATAATCCACATTCCCAGCTCTGCCATAGTGGAATTACGGCAAGAGGTACATTAAGGAACAGTGACCATGGAAAGGTGAGAATCGTATCATATTTCTCACGACACAGAAAGAATCTCTCAGCTTTACAATAGCTTTTGCTCCAAAGTTAGTCTCGATGTGCAACCCATAATGTGCTGACACCGTGCTGTCTTTCCGTGTTGCATCTAGCTGCCTTGCCCTGCATTTTCCCACCTATTTCCTAGCAGATCCCACAGGAAGGCACCTTCTGGTATGAAGAACAGAATAGAATAGAATAGAATAGAACAGAACAGAACAGAATAATTTCAATTGGAAGGGACCTACAACAATCATCTAGTCCAACTGCCTGTCTGCTTCAGGGATGACCAGACGTTAAAGTGAGTTATTAAAGACATGGTCTAAACGCCTCTTAAACACAGGCTTGGGGCATCGATCACCTCTCTAGGAAGCCTGTTCCAGTGTTTGCCCACCCTCTTAGTATAGAAACACTTCCTAATGTGCAGTCTAAATCTCCCCTACTGCAGCTTTGAACCATTCCCACTGCCTGGATCTCAGGGAGAAGAGATCCGCACCTCCCTCTCCATGTCACCTTCTCAGGAGTCTATGGAGAGCAATGCGGTCACCCTTCAGCCTCCTTTTCCCCAAGCTAGACAAACCCAAAGTCCTGCTCCTCACAGGACATTCCTCCCAGCCCTTCACCAGCTTTCTTGCCCTCCTCTGGATGCAAATCCTCCCCAGCTTTCAATGAGCAAAGGCAAACAGTAACTCTTGCAAATGCAATCCAGGACTTGGACCAGGCCATTCACGCTTAGAAACCTCTTCAGGAGCTCTCCTCAGGCTGGTGGATGTCTGGTACCAGGCTGGGTTGTCTACCTTGTGTTTTTCTCATTCTTCCTCTGGTGATTATCATCTCTGCCGACTCTCCTTCAATGCTATTTGTCTGATTCCCTCATGAAACATCACTGATTCTCTCTTGTGGCTCCACCTCATTTCATGAGCCTCAGAGAGGCCCTTCCAAGGGGTTAATAACATCCTTAGCCTCACTTTTCCTTACAGAAAGTGAGAAATAAGGCAAATACAAATCCTGTTATTCTTTAAAGAAGAAAATGTTCAAAAACCTACTAATAAATTGTCTTCATTGCTAATGGGTGGTAATTGCATCCTGTGTGAAGGCACTGAGACAGACCGACTGAGGCTTAAATGGCCTCTAAACCTCTTCCTAATTGACATTATGGGTCTGGCTGCTCACTCAGCAAGAGGCTTCTCAGCGCAAGTCCCATTCCCCGCTGGGTTCGAACACAGAGGAATGCTAATACGGAGCTAATGCAGGGGAGATTGACCACTTGAAAGAAAAGAAAGTATTTGATTTGATTAAAAAAAAAAAAATCAAGAGCTCTTTTTAATTAGAGAGACTTATTTAACAGGATAACTGGCTGAAAGTGCAGTCTGACATTTTCCATTTGATTCAGTCTGGGGAACATCTGGGACAGCATCCCTTCGCGTGGCGGGGAACGTGCGTCCCTGGGTATTTGTTCGATATGGGGAATAATGAGGCTGCTTGATAGGAGCACTGGATGCAAATTTGATATTAGTGCCATTACCAGTAACAACAGCGTTATAATAATGATAGCGGTGCTCTGTGGGATGTAGGAGCTGTCAGGAAGAGAGGCGGCGGCTGTCTGCGTTAGGTTTGACTCTGGATGATGAAGACTTAATCATCTTTCAAAAAAATAAAGGAAAATAGGGGGATGCTGTGAATTTTACCTGTTATTGAGTCTTAGTGGAGAGAGACAACTCTCTAAAGTGGGGACTGACTATGGGCCTGGGTACAACACGGGCTGGTGGGTGACTGCAGGTCTCATAGCTGTCCTAAAGCTATGCGTGAAAACTTCCACACCAGGAACCAACTGTGAAAGCACTGTTTTCAGCAAAAAATGGTTTGGATGCTAGAGGACCACATGTCCCTGCACGTGTCAGCGTTGTGAGGGTTTCAGTGTTAGCGATAGTTACGCCATGCAGTTTAAGAAGACTCCAGGTATGTCTGGGAGAGCTTTAACAGCAGACCAAGTCCACGTCACCCGTAAGAAATGAATGCAGACGTGGCAGGTTTTGCATGCTTGGAGTCAGTGTCTGTCAAAGAGGAGGCTCAGTTCCCTGCTTAGGCTCACAAGGCACAAGGACAAGGAAGATAAGTGGAGAACACGAAGAAATCTCTTATTAGCCCTTTCCTAGTAAAATTAGCAAGGTGGCAAGAGTGACTAATCTTACAGCCTTAGTATTTTATTGGGAAATTAAGAGTCTTCTGGAGGAGGAGAACGAAGTTTCCTTTGTCCGACCTGGAAACCAGGGCACTGCCATAACCAAGCGACGAGCATCAGGCTACTGAAAATCCATGGAAGTTTACTGCTGTACTGCAGAGGGTGTCCAACCCCTTCTGCCTCCTGCGGGAGCAGCACGGGCTCCAAAGGCCAGGAGTTAGAATCATAGAATGGTTAGGGTTGGAAGGGACCTTCAAAGGCCACCCGGTCCAACCACCCTGCAAGGAGCAGGGACATCTCCAACCAGATCTGGTTGCTCAGAGCCCCGGCCGACCTGGCCTGGAATGTTTCCAGGGATGGGGCAACCACCACCTCTCTGGGCAACCTGGGCCACTGTTCTACAACTCGCATTGTAAAAAATTTTTTCCTAATATCCGATCTAAATCTACCTCCCAGTCAGTCACTTTAATCCTGGAAAGAGGAGGCAATTTGGCAGCGATATGTAGACATCTGATAGAAGCAGCATCTGGTAGACATTCAGCAGAAACAGCTTGCCAGGAGGAATGGTGAATTTACCATCGGACTGGGTGTGTCAGGTGACATTAGATTTCACTGTCAAAGGTAGGCTTTGTCCTGGGAAGAGAAATCCAGCTATAGTCAGCCTTTGTGATCCTCTTTGACTTTGGGGTCTGTGACTTTTCACAACCTCCCACCCACCCTTCACGGGCAAAAGAGAGGAGAAAAGCCTGTCTTGCCCTAAGCATCCTCCAACCATGTGAAGATGGTGATTATAATCAAATCTCATGTCTCATGGCTTCAGGCAATTGCTGGCAGGTGCCAGGAAGGAATTCGCCTCCAGAGACAGCTGCTCATGCTTGCTCTGGCTGTATTTGCTTGCTGTGAGGTTGAAGCAGTAGAGATTTGCCACAGCTGGAGATGGGCAGAGTGGCTGGGCAGGTTGTCCCTGCGGCTGCTCTGTCCGGATGCCTGACAGATGGTTCTTGTTGACATTTGTAGGGTAAGCTGGCATATTTGCAGGTCGCGGAGGAATTTTTGACCAGGTGGAACTAATAGAGATGGCTTTGTTCTTCCCCACCTTCCTCCATGGGACAGTCTGGCACAGGTCATCTGTTCAATTCCCTGCCCGTGCATCCACGGCGTGTTGGTCTCCTGTGGCACAGAACAGCTTATCCTCTTGCAAAGAATGAAAGATTTCCATTTGCTTACTGCCGTGAGAGCGTATATAGGGGTTTCCAATGAAGTTTAATGATCTGTGACGTTCAGGTTATGATCCGGGTGATCTCATCTGCACTTAGACCAATTTTGTCTTAGTGTAGATGCTGGCCTCACAGCAGAAGTGTATTTTTCAAACAAGTAATCAGGCAGGATTTTATATTTGTTATGTGCTTAAAGGCAGAAACACTGGTAGGCAAAGTGTGGTGCCTTCCTGATGGTAACTATGTAAAATGAGGCCCTACCCAGCTGGGACTTCTCTGTGTGTCTGACACCAGGATTTAAATCTCACAAATCCATCATCCTGCCGTGGGAATGAAAAAACCCATGGTACTGGTGTTTGCAGGGCAGTTGGCAGAATTTGGCTTTGGAGATAACAATGTTTAAATCACCTTGTGTGGAGAATTTATGGTTGCAATTCATCTGTTTCCATGAGCTTCTGTCATCTAATGACCAGTATATCTTACCACAGCATGGCCAAAGCTCTATGAACACTCTAAATAAATACGGCAGTGGCTGTCAACTTTATTGGGACCAGCCCCATCACTGTATTTCTCCTCCTTCCTCCAGTCCCTCCTTGAAAGATCACTCTTTCTCTACCCATCCATATCTCCTGCACTGCTACCGCTGCCTGTCCACCTCATTGGACATTGGGAGCCATGAAGGCTTGAAGCAACTTGAGGAAAAAGGAAGCTGAAGGCACTGAAACATTTTTGGAGCAGATGGAGGCTGTGAAATCTGTCCCAACAGGACTGAATGTTACAGGGAACAGCCCAGGGAGTCTGCGGGTGAGAGGTCTGGCTGATCTGGGGAGGTTCGCTGCTATGCTGGAGCTGAGGGCAAGGACAAGGTCCTGGAAATGGGATCCAGGGTTGATACCAGGATGTGTCCCTGAAGGGCTAGACAGTGCTGGGGTCCTAGGATGTTACGTGGTGATCAGGCTGCTGACTGGAACTGGTCCTGACTCGCTCCTCCTGGCCAATCTGCCCTTGTTCCCTGTGAGAAAGGAGCACTGGCAGCAGCGAGAGGCTGGAGGGGACTCTGGGGTGAGGTGGCAAACCCATACTTTCCTGCTGTCAACTTCTGCCCTGGTCCAATGAGGGTGTTGTGAATGAGTGCTCAAGGGCTTTATCTGATAGAGCTTTTGGCACAAGATTCCAAAATTGCAATGAAAATAACATCTGGCCAGATACCACTTAGTCCTGGAGCTGCCTGTTCATGTCCCTACCGCCACCCCTTGCAGCCTTTGCACACCCTATATAATTTCTGAGCATCCCAAGAACTTTGGGAGTTTCAGCAGGTTTGGCCAGGCTTTTGTCTCCAACCCAATTCTCTCCAGTGAACCTGCGGTGTGCAGCCGTAGTCCATGCCAGCAGGACTGGGCTCCCTGCAAACGCATCTCTAGCCAGTTCCTCCTAATGAATGCCTTCGTATCGTACCGTGTCGCTTCTCATCACGGTCTTTGCAATGGAGAGGCCAGATGAGTCCAGATGGCGGCTTCTCCTCTGATTGTGTTTGGCCTGTTGAGTGAAAATCACAAAATTCACAACACTAATGAGCGTAAAGACAAAAGGCAGCGTGACTGCATCACCTGGCGCACAGCAGCTTCAGCTGAAGCAGGGAGAGCTGCGTGCTCCATCCTCCTCCCAGAGCCAATGAAGCGGTGTGCGTACTTCAGCGCAAAGGAGGGGGACAAGGATTTTGGAACTGTGTGCCTCTTGAGCCCTTCCTGAGCATCTTTGCACAGCTGGAGCAAAGCACAGGATCTGGCTCCTTTTGCAAGATTCGTGATTCATGGACATGCTCTCTGGGACAACGACAATCTCTTCAGAGAAAGCTGAAGAATTGGCACCTCAGTAAAACTTCCTTCTTTTTTATTAATTGAATTGAATTCTTCCTTTGCTGATATGCGAAAGACCATATTTTCTAGCTTTGTTATTCCTAATGAAAATCTTCTCACATCTGGGACATATATTATACACCCAGCTGGCATATTAAATGCATTTTCTCTATAATACAGAGATTTTTTTTTATTTAAGATGAAAAATTAATTGAACAACTAATCTTCCTGCTTCTGCTGTTGCTGTATGTAGTGAAATTTAATTTCGTTACTAAAAGTACATGTTCCATTTCAGGTTTTAAGTGGTATATTTATTTTTCTAATAAACTTTAATTTTAGTCCCTTAAGGAACAAGATCGTATTGAGATCCAGACTAAATTCTGTATTTTGCATTGAGTTGTAGACATTATTCAGAATGTATTAGATTTATTGGTTCTCTTGATTAACCTTAAAGGAGACAAGACTTCATAAGTAACCATCTCTGGAAACATTTTTCTTTTTCGTTATGTATGCTAACCAGTGTTGCAGGCACACCTCCAGGTGCTGGCTGTATTTCCCAGGTTTCTTTTCATCTTGGTTACTTTAATCCAATGGAAAACTCATGTTAATTGTAATTATCCTGGCTTTGGACGAGTCTTCAGAGTCCCACCAACACCCATCATGCTTCGCTTTGAAATAACTTGGAAAATGCAACTGAAGTCCTTCATCTTGACAAACTTTTCATATGCTCAGTTTTGCTCATGTAAATAATCCCCTGGAAGGATCATGTTCATGTACTCATGTCCCCAAATTTCTGGGACCTGCCAGGCACTTCAGAGAGACCCAAACTGCTGACCTGCCTCGAATCCTTGAGGAACTCCAGTGCCTCCGTGCTTTTGCTGTCCTTCCCAAAGTCATCATGAGCAGCCATCTAGTATATCCACCATTTTCTTGGCTTTCCTTCCTGTACATTTAGGACCAGATGCCAGCTGAACTTTGTAGTTTTGAGTTTTAGGGTTTTTTTCCCTCTCTTTCTTTTAACCCCAAAGTTATCGCTTGTTCCTTTTCATCTAAGCAGAAATTATTTTAAATTCTTTCCAATTTCTCTAGTTAAGAGTCTTTGAAGAGATGGGAAGTCAAGGGAGATAGTTGCTGGAAAGTGCTAGCAAATAGTATTGAATTATTCCTTAGGCTGTGTTTTAGTCATTTTTAGAGGAGTCTATCTAGGTTTCCCAGTCAGGTCCTTTAAGAGGGTTTTCTTGTGCCCTCCTCCAGGGCTTTGTTTAGAGCTCTTCAGGAGGGTTGGTAATAAATCGTCAAACTAACAAATTTTTAATGAAAAGTTCAATGGACATATTCTAGACAATATATGGCCCATGAATGGAAAAAGTTTGTTTTTCCTCAATCAAGGTAGCTTTTTATTGTGTGAAAAATTCTCCATTACTCAAAGAATGAAAAACAAGAAGCATTTTCAAGGACAGTAAGCCAGTTAGAGAGACAGTAGGCATGGCACCCCATAAAAGATGCTTTGGATTTTTTGCTGATCTAAAGATATTGGGAATCAGCCAGCCAGCTAAGCAACAATTATTTACAGAAATTGAAGATCTGTTTTTCCTTTTTCATATTTTCCCCCTTTCCTTGGAGTCATAAAGGACTAATGATGAACAAAAAGGGAAATCCTCATTCAGACATCATGTGTCCTGAGGATTTGAGGACTCACTCCTGTGATATCCTTCAGCTGACCACTGGCCACTTCCAGCTGTTCCAAATTTTGCCTGGAATTTCTTCAATTTAATTTAAGTGGAAAATAAAGACAGCCTGCCTTATGTGTGTGCTTTCAGTTTTGCTAGAGCTGAGCTTCCTGAAGGGTGGGTCCTCCTTGTGTGATGTTTTACTGCAAGTGCGGTAAGTTTTAAACAGAAATACCAGAACTTGAAGCAGAAATTCAAGATGCTTTAGCAATTTGGATGTCATAGGTCTCATTCCTCCATTACCTTTGAATTCTGTCTTATAAATTGTAACTGACTAAGACACGTCTTCCAGAAAGGCATTTAGGCTTGAAGAATTTAAGAGATTAAAAACAAATGTTTTTCCTGGCAGTTGGTCTTTACAGTTAATGACTCTTGCTATTAAAATGCTGTGATTTAAGTCAGTTCCTCTTTTGTCAGAGTCAGATAGGAATATCTTGCTATGCTTTATCTCTGCCATGTTAAAAAGATTACTTCTGTTGTATGTTTTTTCTTACCATACATGTGAGTCTTGGTATGTCTTGGGTCTTTTCTGTTTCAAGATTATTTCTGGGCAATCTAAACCACAATCATTTAGTCTGTCATTTTAAGGTGGCTTTGGATCAGTGAAATTATTCTACCACTGAAATGCGAAGAGTCACGCAACCACAAAGTCTGTGTGCATGGGACTAGGACCAAAGTCTCCACGCACATGGATGATTTAGTAGCCATGTGACCACTGACAAATGTGTGAAGGATATGGCTACAATTATGTTTGCCAGCTTCCAGCCAAGCAAGTAGTTTATTTACTCCATCTACTTGCAAGTGAAGCCAACATAGCTATGAATTTTGCTATTGTAAATGAGAATAATTTAAATTATTTACGGCTCTGTGTTTAAGAAACCATTGACCAGTTCAATCTCAGGTTTTCAGCCTTGTCCTGTATCTCTAAGGGTGCAAACTATGGTATGCCTTTAATTGAGGGACAGGTGTCTCAGCTGTAACCCAGATCAATGCTGTAGCACCTTCACTTTTTTGAGGTAACGAAGCTGGCTTGCTTAAAGCTAGGTGAGAAAACTCACCTATGACTGTGGACATGTGCAGATTTCTGAAGAAAATGATTGCTGACTTGCCAGATGAGGCTCTCTATAATGTACCTAGAGATAACGTCCTTTTCCTGTATGCCCTGCCTAAAAAGAAGCAAAAATATTGAAGTGCAAATCTGTCTGTTGTAGAAAAGCATATTGTGAATAACTCAGAAGACAAAATTATGAATTTAACTGATGGACAGCTAGTATCAGTTTCCTATGTTATTAAAAATTCCTAGCTTTCATCAAAGCCCTGTATACCCATTACACCTCAAATAAGAAACCACACACTTGTGAGCCAAATCTGAACCCGATAATCAATTTTATTGTTTAAATATAGCTTCCCTTCCAGGTAAGAACTGTGCACTTCTGCATACTGGAAGTCAGATCTGTGTCTTGTCTAGTTTCATATCCTGTTATAAACTGTGGGAGATACAGAAAGAAATGCGTTGGGGGCAAGCTGAGGTATGTAGAGACGAAGTCAAATCAGTTTGAAAAAACCCAAACACTTGTTTCGGGTTTTTTTTTTTTCCTCTCTTTAAGGTAATACATATTACCTCACCTCAAGCATTGGAACAGGCTGCCCAGGGCAGTGGTGGAGTCACCATCCCTGGAGGTGTTCAAAAGATGTGTAGACGTGGTGCTTAGGAATGTGGTTTAGTGGTGGAGCTGGCAGTGTTGGGTTAATGGTTGGACTCGAAGGTCTTAAAGGTCTTTTCCAACCTGAATTGTTCTATGAGTCTATATACAGAAAGAGAAGGAAAATATTCTGGAAAGCTCAAAATGCCCGTGTAAAGTGCAAGTTTGGAACTTAACAACTTGTTTAACAGAGAAACCTTTTCCAGAGACTTGTACTAATTTCAAAACACAACCTTTGCATTGAAAAAGCCATTAAAATCCTCCTGCTGAAAACGAAAAAATTCCTAGAGCGATTTCTAACATATTATTACTGTCTGCAGGCTAGCAATGAGAGCAGTGGAAGATAGAGAACCTGAAATGCAAACAGTCAGCCATCAGGTGCCAGCCATCAGGTGCCAACCATGAGCAGCATACTCCTGCTTCCCACCCATGCCCACCGTGGCTGCGCGGCTGCAGGGTGACCAGGTCAGAGGAGAGGATGGGCAGTTGGGTAAGGTCCCACCCTGTGTTATTGAGATGGAGGAAAAGGGCATTTGAGAGCTTACCTGAGAAATTATCAGAAGTAGTTTTGTGGATATTCCTGCAGTAAGACCTCAGACAAGCGTATTTTTAAATTTAATCCTATTGTGTTTGTGGGCTCCATTTGCAGCCCACACAAACTTATCAGGGCGACTCATGATGCTGGAAACAGTTAGTGTCCCTTTCATCAAACGGTTTGAATGACAGGGTCCGTACTCCCAAAAGCGCCCCACGACAAAGATCCCTGTTCCCTTGTAAAGCCCTGTAAGTGAATTAAATGTGTTATGGATGCTTTGCATTGCCTGACAGTGAAACTTTCATGTGATTGCCTGCAAGTCTGCGTGTGAGTGTTTGTACGTGCTGGCAACATTTGTTTTACTTAAACTTACTAGCTGAGTTGTTAATAACACAAGAGCATGCTTCCTGGCCATCTCTGTAGTCTTACAGTTCCTGCCTGACTGCTTAAGAATATCAGATTTCTGATTTTCCTCTCCAAGGTGAAGATGACCTAAAAAAGGATTTAGCTTAAAAGCAGTAGTCTAGTATTCTCCAAACTGAATGGTGATAACTTACATTTCATCTCCTTCTGACTGTACTCTATTTATGAACCTAACTAACTTGATTTGGTTTTTAAAATTTAACTAACACCTCAGCAAAGTTGGTTTTTTTTCTTTTTTTTGTGCTATTGAAATAGCCAGTGGGAATAGTCTACCCAGCACCAGCATGCTTTAGTGTTCAAAATACATTTTGAAGTAAAGTGATCTGTATTTCTTTGAAAAATCCAAGTGTGTAATTAGATGACAGACTACGTTAAAACCAAAATGAGTTGGTGTTGCCTTTTGAAGGAAGAGGAAGAGAGAGATACCATTTTCCACTGTTTCCAATCAAAGTTCTCCTCAAGTCTCAGCCTTTCTTGCTGCCCAAAAGAAGCCGAAGCTGTAATGACAGAAGAGCAATGAGCTGCAGGCGAAAATGAGGTTCGTCATATGACTTGCCCACATTCTTTATTAATAAAAAGGACAAAAATGCATGTACCAATACACTTGTAAAAGCCGTAGATTTTTTTTTTACGTAGCTTTTCCACTCCATTTTTCATTTCTGTCTTTTATTGTTGTCAGTGAGGTCTTCTGTCTGTTTTTCCTGCCTATGCACACAGAATCTAAAAGAACTGGCTCTGGATGCTCAGTGCTATGTCAAGAAATTTTACTGATATAAAGCAGCAGCGCACACTGTAAGTGCAGGCTACCCTGCTAATCAGGCAGTTGTTTCACTAAGAAGATTTTTATTGTTTTAAAAAGAAACCAGTAGGCAATGTGACAGCAATGTGATACAAACAACGGGATCTGACCTGACCAAGTTTTGAAAAAGTGTTTTGTCTTGAATATGGTCAGTCTGCTTCAGGTTTCTCTCCAGCGGTCAGCTCTTCTCTTGTTCTTTCCTCTCATTGTCGCAAAGTGATTTTTATACGCATCTGCGGTTTTACTTAAAACCATTTATCTTCTGCTGTCAGACAATGAATTAATTAGATTTATTTTTTTCCTGCTGCTCACTATTCTGGTTGACTGATAGGAGCAAAATATTTTCTTCCTTTAAATTTTTAGTGATACAACTTTATTTTAGCTGTACGCTTTTGTTCCCATGCAATGAGCATTCAGCAGCCTGCTGATGTGTGGGCAGCAGCATTGCTAACATGGTAGTGACTTAATTGTGGACTTGATGACCAATCACTGCATTGAGACCACACCTGGGGTGCAGTGTCCAGGTCTGGGCTCCCCAGGGCAAGAAAGATGGGGCCATACTGGATCCAGTCCAGCAAAGAGCCACGAAGATGAGGAAGGGACTGGAGCATCGCTCAGCTGAGGAGATGCTGAGAGCTGGGACTGTTCAGGCTCAAGGGGATTTATCAACGTGGATGAAGACCTGAACGGGAAGTGCAAAGAAGACGGAGCCAGGGACAGGATGAGAGGCAAAGCGTACAAACTGAAACACAGGACATTCCACTTAAACTTTTTTTACTTTGAGGGTGACCAAGCACTGGTACAGGTCAGCCTGAGAGGTTGTGGAGTCTCCATCCCTGGAGATATTCAGAAGCTGTCTGGACACATCCTTGAGCAACCTTCTATAACCAGCGGTACTGAAGCAGGAGGTTGGACCGGGTGACTCCAAAAGTCCCTTTCAACCTCGCGCACACTGAGAAAACATGATTTACAACAGAAAAAAATAATTGTCAGTGAAAAAAAATGTGGTACAGCCTAAACTGCTTCCTCCACTGGATATAGTTGTAGAAGCAATAAGGTTCATTGTCGATATAGCTGATGTAAACAAAGGACAGGATTAATTCTGCATAATGTTAGCTAAAAAAAAAAAAAAAAACCCATCTATTTACCTAGGTTTATTATGTCATTGGGGAATATGAGAGGCATTGTCAAAAAGAACATTTAATTTTCTATTTTGGATAACCGTGTCAATGTGGAGGTGTCTGTCGTGCTCGTTGCCTCTAGAGAGAAAGGGGACTAAAGCCAAGTGACCCGAAGGCAACCTGAGGATTTAGCTGGACTAGTCCAAGGGGTGCTCCAGTTCAAGCCCCCAGCTCTGCTCATGCTCTGCAGTAGGCCCTGGAAAAACTGAGAACTGCTAGAAAAGTCTCACCTTTTAGCTGTTGTTCAATACGTGCACCTTAATTATTAATTAATAATGATTTACTGGTGCAATTGCATAAATAATTTACTGAATCCTAATCGAGTTGGTAATAGCTGCTGTGAAGCACAAAATAGACCTGTACTGGTTAACTCCTGTGCGAACGCGGTCCTTCTGGAGATCAACCTGTGGTGAGGCTGTGGTGAGGCTTGTTCTCTGTTCTTGCAGTGATGTCAAGGAATCGGTTATCTTTGGGTGCCTTTAATTGTGATTTATTAGTTCACTGACTCTAATGCTGATGTGATAATCTGATTTTTGATATATTTTCTCTATTCATTCTTACAGTCCTTTATCGTAGTTGGTTTGGTTTTTTTTTTTTTTTTTCCCCTTACTTCCTTTCATCATTTATTTAATGAATTGGAATATTTAAATATTTTACACTGTAATTATGTCAGTGCAAGCTGACATTGCTGTCTCTTTCAGCAGAGCTGCTAAACATTAGTCAACAAAATTACTATGGAAAACCAGAGATTCTTCTGTTTAATCTCTGAAAAACTTTTGTTTTCAAGTACATATTGGTAGGAACTGTTTTCCTAAGTACTTTTTGGTATGGGTTGAATCAGGAAGATGGGTATGTCATTTATAACTACTTTAAATTGCTCTGGATTTAAATAATGTAATCGCTGGCAAGTTTTCAAGGCAAGCTGGATGCATGCACTAGAGCACTTATATAGAATCACGGAAGGGTTTGGGTGGGAAGGGACCTTCAAAGCCCATCCAGTCCAACCCCCCTGCAAGGAGCAGGGACATCTCCAACCAGATCAGGTTGCTCAGAGCCCCGGCCAACCTGGCCTGGAATGTTTCCAGGGATGGGGCATTCACCAGCTCTCTGGGCAACCTGGGCCAGTGCTCCACCCCCCTCAGCATAAAATTTTTTTTCCTAATATCTAATCTACATATATATTTTGGAAAGTTTCCTAGGGACAGCTCACTAGTTAGTAACAACCTAGTTCCTGTCCTGACTCACTAATTGCCTCAATTTTGTCAAATAGTACACATGTACACACCAGACCTGGATTCATTCCCTAGTCATGGCAGAGTTGGACATGGCCAGGTCAAAACTTCCAAAGATAACTCTTCATTGTCTTCATTTTCAAAGGGGGATGCAGGGTTGAGTTCTTAGTCTTTGGGGTTGCCTAGAAATGTAGCAAGCTTTTTTGTGGCATTCAAAGAAATTATAAAGGGTTTCACTATGAGTCTTTTTCTCCACACGTTGTTTTTGAAATGCAGAGGCGTTATTAAGTGAAATGTGTGAAAATGATGTGAAATTAGTGAGAAGTAAATGAGATCTCCTGGTGAAGTGCTTTAAGGTGACTGTTGTCTTGAATATCCTTCCTTTGCTGAATATGGAGCTTTCCTATGCAGAAATAACTGACTCTCTGGGTTAGTTGCCGTGTCCCTGGGACAGTAAATTTAGTTTTCAGGCTGCCTGGAGAAAAGGCAGAACTTCATTTGCGGAATGCTAGTTAACGCTATCCATGAATTGGGTTCATTTAAGATTAAGTGTTTGCTGTTTTAATAAGTCTTTAAACAACATGCTCCCATATTAAAAACAAAACAAAACAATCTTCAAACTTAGCTATGCTTTTGATTGCACTAACAAAAATACTCTGTGGTGGTGCATCAATGACAGAAGCTACATGTCCATGGCACTGGTCAGCGCAAGAGCAGAATCAGACCTGCGTCTTGTGTTCCCATGCGTGCTATTTTGTTTTCCTTTATTTTGTAGTAGGCAGGTATAAATTGCTTTCCTTGCAATATATTTAATGGTCTGCAGCTAAGGGCGGGGAAAGGAATGTGTTGAAGTGACTGCAAAAACTGAAAATATTCTGAAGGCTGTGGAAATTAACTCACCCACGCAGTTTTGAAGAAGTCTGTTTAAACACCATCTGGTGGTTAGAGGTCTTCCAGTTATCCATGGCAAAAGGCCACAGCCCTCTGTTGTATGGTCATTTGGACTAATTTTATTGACATTGACTGATGGCTTTCACCAGTGGGAAGAAGCTTCTAACCTACAGAACAAACTATACAAAGAGAATTTGTGTTGGCACTGGAATATTTCATCCTTGACTATGACTCCATGTGTTGCTGACGTTGTGCAGGATACAGTGGAGGTTTTGTTGCTGTAATATGAATTAGTGCCATGCACTCTGGAAAATAATGCATCTGTTAAAATTAGTACACTGTTAATACCAGCATGCCTTTGAGGGATGTGACTGTATCTATGAGCACTTCAAAAATCTGGTGTCTATTCAAGTGTCCTACAAGCCATGTCTGTGGCGTAGTACCAGAACCCGGAGCAGCATTACACCAGCACTGGTTTTCATTTACTTGCACTAAATATCCCTGAAAAAAAAGTCCTCTCATGTCCCATTTTGCAGTGTTTCAGATAAAACAGAATAGAATGATTTAATTTTTCATTTTAGCAAGACAAAAAAAATTCATTTTCTTCCTATTATTGATGTAAGCTAATACCTTCTCCCCAGTATTTCCGCATGCCTTCCCAAGAAATATTTTGATAATCCCAATCCGTAGATTAGAATTTGTGGGTCAAGTTTTGTCTCAGAGGCCATGTCAGGGTGGTAAACGTCAACTCGTCATCCTAATTAAAAAATATTCAGTTATAGTTGAAACAGATTAGTGGAATTGAAGGAACTTCCAATATTATCATGTCCCACTGCATTCCTTTAAAATGTTCTTATGACTGGAGACAGCAGAAAATTATTAATTAAGAGTGCCATGTATTGATTTCAGCTTCTACTGCTTTGGAGTTGCTTTAGTAGCAGAGAGAGTTTTACAGGAGTGATGGGAAGCTTGTAGCGTGCTCCCAGTTTGCTATGGGTAGTGACACTGGTGCTGCCATCTGTGGTTCCACCTCAGGCTGGTTGACGTCACGTGAAATGCTTTACTGCATTTTATGCGATGCGCGCTCCAAAGTCCATGTTCAGCATTATTTCCTGGTCGCCTTTGGTGCTGGCTTTACTCACGTAGCTGTACTCGGAACAGCTTTTAACACATTTTCCAATTTACCAAATGACAGATTTAGTGGAGCGTGGAGAAGCCAATGGAAAGTAAAAAGGATCTGAACTAACCCAGAAAAATACCTCTTCCCACCGCCGCTCTCCTCCTCCGCTATTTACAGCAGGGTGATGTTCGACCTCGGCAATCTGGGTCGTGTTCCCAAAATAGTAAAATGCCATTTTTCTTCAGCTCCCCTCCCTCCGTGCCGGGATGAAATGTCCAGGCTGGGGTTCACATGCTGCAGCCTTTTTATTAAAAAGGCTCCTGGAATTTAAAAAAAACGGGTTCAGGAGACTCAGAGATGCAGCTGTGATTTTCCACATCTTCAGTCAAGGTAGCGTTGCTCATCTTCTCTCCAATATACAGGAAAAAAAACTCTGTGAAAGAGATCTGTTGTATTCTGATGTTGTTCAAAGGAGTGTGCACCCTGCAACTGAACTAATTTTTTATGGAAAATAAATAGTTTTTAAAATATTACTCAACTTAGCATAATTTCACAGAGCACAGTATACTGTTTTCATTGATTATTTTTTAAAATCATAAAGCTCCCTGTGGTTTTGTTTGTTTCTTTTTTTTTTCCATTTAAGGAAAAAACATAAGCTAAATTTGGAACATGCCGTTTGACCGTTTTGTCCAAAAAAAAAAAAAAAAAATCCTGGAGGTTTTCCTTCATTGAAGGAACTAAAAGAAAAAGATGAGTAATTTTTAGGAATATCTCAACCAGTTTTATGAAGGGGAAAGGTGTTTCACTCAAGGAAAAAAAAAAAAAAACCAAAAAAACCAAACAAACCCAGTTTGGTCAGGTCCTAGAACAGCTGTGTGACAGCAGTGGGGCATGATGGGCACCAACTTGTTCCTTTTTCATAGTCTGAAGGTTTAGAAAACACCAGCTGAGGCCTGTAGCCCACTGTACACGTGTAGGGAACATCAAATACGCACTACCCCAAACTCTTATTTTTGTTAATATTTCGTGGTCCACTTCTGGATGCGCTTGGTATTTATAAAAATTCCTATCCTTATGTGACCACTGCCATGTTCTACTGTATTTTTCCAGTAGTTTTTATGCACGGTGCAACATAAAATAGTAAATATATAATTTATATAGATACAGTAGGTAATGCATGTATTTATTAAGAAGCAATGAAATGCAATGTAAAACAACACAATATTCTCTATTTATAAAAGAGGCTACAGCACGCAGGAATAGGTTTTATAGGGCTGTTGAACACCTCACATCCATCTGCGTCAGTTTTTTCCCAAAGTGGTATTTCAAAGGTAGGCCATGGCTGAAGATGCAGGAGGATGCACAGGTGGGATCTGCAATGGTCAAGAAAGGATCTCCCTTCACTACTGTTTACTGAGGCTTGGTGACCCAACTGGATCAAACCCTTGTGCCCAGTAAGACCCAAATTCTCATATATGCTTAACGAAGTACCTCTCTAGTTCATGTGTAGGCCTATAGGTCTGCCTAGATCTGTCCATGCCTGTTTCCTAGCAAACGTGCCTGTTAGGAACCTAATCCTTGTTCTCGTCACGATTACTGATCAGACTAAAGAGGATAGATGGGATATAAAGGTTGGAAAAGCCCATGTCCAACCTGCCTTCACGAGTTCTTGCTTGCACCCAAGGCCAGGGAGCTGAAGTGAAGCAGAGGGCTCATTGTGCCAGTGGGTAGAATCATGAAGAGCAGATGTCTCTTGATGCTGCTGACCCTGCCTCCACCAGGTGATGAGGAGCTCCTCTTCGAAGGCTGGAACATCTTCGCAAACGGACGTTGAAGCCTTTGCAGCACGTGTGCTAACACACCGGGGTTTGACCCCTTCTCCTGGTTGGCACCGTTTGACCAGTATATTTATTTAAAACAGTAAGCTGTTGCAGCAGCTGGCACTTTATGTAAATGTGTACATTAATAAATAAACCACCTTCTCTGTGAAGTGGCTTTTAGGAGCTCAAGATTTATGTATTTGAGTGGGACGCTTGTTACGGAGAAAGATTTTAATGTACTTTGGTGGAGCAGAGGAGCAAAATGCAAAGAGAGGTCATGCGTCAAGGACGTCCTCAGACCAGGGAGCTGCAAAGTGATGCAAACAGCGTGCCAATACGATTGCGTAGGCCAGTGATTAATGGCGTGCGTTAGGAGGGAGCAACAACGCCGTTCGGCTGCTTGGGTACAGGTTTGGGTTTGAGCAGGGAGCGGAAGGTGCCAATGAAACCTCAGGGATGTGTTTTGGAAAATGAGAAGAATTCAGAGATGTGACCCCACTGGCAGGTGCTGCCGTCCACCAGGACTTGCTCCTGAAGGGAAGGCAAGAAGAAGACATCTCCACGTGGCTGGGAAATCCCAGCTCCGTGTGAACATGGGCACTGCAGGCGTGAGCCAGCCCCGTGGTCCCTGCTGTCCTGTGCACTGTGCTCCCCGGTGCTGGCAGCACCCACTGCTCTGGGAAGGTGCAAGAGAGGACGTGTTGGGTATGCAATAACCTTCAGCTTCGTTTCCTCTGATCACCGTGTGTTTCAATCTGCTTTATGCACTGGGCATGAGGATTTCATAATCCTTGCCAAACTCTGTAGTGAAGAATTCTTCCTAGCCTTACTTAGTTCTTCCTAGCCATGTTTAGTCATTTTTTGCAGTGAGTCTCTTCTGGCAATGAATTTCTTAACATGACTATGCATTGTGCCAGAAAATATTTTCCTTTTTGAGAAACCTTGTTCTCAGGCTACTTCAGCCTCTGCACGTTTTTATGGGGCACTTGCAAGAGTGGAAACCCAAGTGGCTCTCTGCCAGCCCTCCCAGACCGGTGGTTGCTCATCCTGTGCCATTGTAAGTAGCGAGACGGCTCCACCACGGAGTGTGAGTCACATTTAAATATTTGGACTGTCATTAATTCACTTGCCTTACCAAGTTGTTTCCCAAGCAAAGCTGTAATGCCAAACAAAAAGATCCATAATTTATAGCAGTGTTAGAATGCAAACAGTATTGTTTCTTTTTATTTAAATTCTTTCAACATATCTATTTTTCTTTGAATTGATTTATAAGACTTCTTAGCAGACTTATATATAATTCATAAACAATTTCTATTTTTTATATTCCTTAAGCTGATTTGATTACTTCTTTCTTATCTTTGATTCTTTCCTCATTTTCTCTGGCAAATGTGGTGCTAGTTGCTATGGTAACCCCTGCTTCTTACTGGTTTTTGGATTTTTTTTTTTTTTTTTTTTTTTTTTTTTTTTTTTTTTTTTTTTTTTTTTCCTCCTCCCTTTCCCTCCCAGAGAAAACTTTTGGTCTGGTTGCTGACCTCTTCCCTGCTCCCTCCCAGCTCGGCCACATCTTTGTGGCCACAGCAGAGGCCGGGTACCCCTGGCTCTTTGTGATGACTGCCAGCCATGCACCTCATGCCCTGGGGCCAGAGGGAGCTGGGACAGACCCTGCAGCTACATCTCTGTTCCCATCCCCAGCCCCAGCTCTCTGCCCAGACTCACCCTCCATCACCCCCAACTCCAACAAAAGACAGAGAAAACAAACAAATAGAAAATAAAAGCAATTAATGCCTCCAGCTTTGTATGTAGCAGCTTTTTCGTGTCCCACCAGCCTAGTAGGTCCTGGCTCGCTCTCCTTGGAGAGCTGAGCCATGGAGGGGAGAGGGTGGCCGGGGGTCCAAGGTTGTGAATTCAAGACTTAAAGGCCATCCTGGGTGTGTTAGCTGGTTGAGGTGGGTCAGGGAGAGCTCTGAGTTAGCCCTGTCCTCTGGGTCCCGTAGGACTCTTCTAGCTTTTGTTGCTGGAGAAGTCTCTGCTTCACAGCGTAGCACTTCGTCCTTGCTGGGAGGCCCTGCAACCTCGGGAGAGGGATATTTCCAGGCTCCACTCATCTTTTGGCTCCCTGTGTCACCCTACAGCCTGTCCTGGGTGCAGAGTGGGGATGCAGGAGGGTGAGGGGAGGGTTTGGCAAGCTGTACAGGGGAGGATGACATTTGGGTTTCTGTTGCTCGGTCCCACAAGGATCCCAAGCTTCCAGGGACCTGCCCATGCTCATGGAATGTGTTGTGTCGATGCCTTTCCACTCAACCTGCGATGAGTGCGTACGGTACAGGCAATGTCTCATGGTCACATCAGAAAGGCAGAAACAGTTAGACAGAAGTGAACGTGGTGTTTGTGTAATTGTTTTGCTGAAATATGCATTTAAGAATAAATAAGTTACAACAGCAAAGCGAGCAGAAGCAGCACATGAGGTTTAACATTTTTTGTTTGTTTTTTTTTTTTAATGTATAACTCTGTAATATTCCTGTTGCACAATGTTTGTCATACAGGAGGTCCCATCCAAGGTGTCATTTGTAGGAAGCTTCATCTCTTCTGTTGGCTTTGCCCGTGCAGTAGGAAAAATGGGCAAATCGGGAGTCCCCTGCTCTCCCTGTCCATCACAGCTGTAGTCTTTGGCTGAACTGGTGTTTTTTCACCCAACACCTACAAACGACTGTGGATGCAGCGCCCCCCCCCCATCCCTCTCTGCACTGACTAGAAATGATGGATCCTCTGCAAGGGAATTACCACCACTGCCCCTTTGCTGCAGGGAAAAAACTGCTTGGCTCACACAGTTTAAACCAAATCAGGGCTGAAGTGGTTTATCGATTTATTAACAACACTTAATTAACTGGCAATCAGTGAATTGCATGTTCAGGATCAATACCGGTGATACACCAGGTAAGCCACAATGCTAGGCGCTCACAAAACGGTGATAAAAGCCTACAAATTTCTGAATGCTTGTCTCTGATCCCGGAAAGCTGTGACTACACAGGTGCACACAAAAACAGAGGACTTGTGTGCACAACCCCCTCTCCAAACACAGTGTCTGACAGGAAGATTGTTCTGTGTGTCCTTGGAGAGGTCATGGTGGCATCTGGGCTGCTTCTAGTTGCATCAAACTGGCTTTTACCTCTTTCCACCACAAGGTCTCTTCCCACTGTAACAAACGTTCACGCTTCTTTGCTACCTCTTCATAAGATTCTTAATTTCCAAAGTCTTTTTGTGATCACCAGCTTACTGTTTCATCCAGGTGATGGTCACTTTCCTTCATAACATGGTCAGCTTGGGGCCCCAGTGCACTCCAGTTCAGTGCATTTGCCCACATTTGCATTGTTTGCCCCCGTGTTGCCTCCTTGCTGAGTGTTTTCATCCACGTTGTGTGCCAAGTGTGGGCCAGCGGAGCTCCCTGTACCACCATGTTCTGCACCCAACCATGTGCTCGTTGAGGTGGAGGTGGACATCCAGCAAAGGAGTGAAGCTATTCCCTGGGGAGCTTTGCTCTGGTGATGGCCACATGTGTTTCTCTCCTGGCAGACAAGGTAAGCACAGACAGAGGCCCAAGAAGTCACAGAAGTGTGAGTCCATTGGCAGAGCTACCACTCCAGTATTTGGTTTGCTACTCAAGGTACTGATTTCAGATGAGATGTAGCCGGCAAACAAAATTACTAACGCTGTGGAGTAGGGGCAGAGTAACTTGCTTTTAATTTATTTTTGCCGCAAAATTGCAACTAGGCTTGAAATAGAAAAACTCTGCTTCAATCAAAAAACCCAACCCAAGGAAATAAAAACAGAAGCAGCAAAACCCAAGTAAATATTTCCAGTATTAATTTGACCGTGAAGTTTCCATGAGTCTCTGGTAGCAGCCGTTGGGGAAAAACAGGGAATGAAGTACACGAAGTACATTTTTTCCCACACTATGAAATCTCAAAACAAAATGCAACATAAAATAATCACACTCCACATTGCCGTGTATGAGGAATGCGAAGACGTTTCAATCTGCGTTACCAGCCCACAGAATTAGCATATAAAGCCGTTCACCGTGAAGCAGATAATCTGCAGCGTGACCTTGCTTTTTCCTGCTTTAAGAGAGCGGGCCGAGGGCCAAGCTCTTTTGTGCTGTGTGCTGTTCTTTAACGTACATAAATAATACATGTTCAGGAGGGGAAGAAAAGCTATTAGCAAACACACGGGCAGCAACAGGGGCCTGCAGTAAGTGTGTAATTTATTCCTCCCATTTTCCTTCCAAAGCGAAAGAGATGGGGCAGAGGGGATGAATTTGCTCCAATGTTTGGTTAATTGCCTCAAGCATTCCAAAACATGGGCTTTACAAATACTTGTGCAATAGTAATTTGAAATATCTGACTTATATCCTATTTAATAAATTGCTGTTGTAGTCTCCAGCAACCTGGCAAACAGTCTGACCCAGGCTGGATGAGCAAAGATTCTGCTTTCTCACCTTGCTGACCTGGTTTTGGGTTTTTTTTAGTCGCTAAAGCAGCATCCATTGGCATGAGTCCAGTAGTGAGAATGTCAGCTTTGTAATTTTATTATTTTGTTGTTGTTATTATTATTGTTATTACTTGCACTTCTACTGCCATGGAGGCTCTGCAATCCCAGGTGCAGAATGCTGTTCTGATAAAATATTCCTGATCCAAGGAATTGGCAGCCTAAAAGGAAAGATAGAAGGCAATAGAGGAAAAAGAGGCAAAACCCTGTGTTCATGGTGTCCATTGCACCATCTCTAATCAAGAGAGTGATAAACCACTGGTGCATGTACTCCATGTACTCCAGTACTCCCACCTGGAGTACTGTGTCCCACCTGGAGTGCTGTGTCCAGTTCTGGAGCCCCCAACATCAGAAGGACATGGACCAGCTGGAGAGGGTCCAGAGGAGGCCACAAAGATGCTGAGAGGGCTGGAGCAGCTCTGCTGTGAGGCCAGGCTGAGAGAGTTGGGGCTGTTCAGCCTGGAGAAGAGGAGGCTCCGGGGAGACCTTAGAGCGGCCTCCCAGTGCCTAAAGGGGGCTGCAGGAAAGGTGGGGAGAGACTCTTCAGCAGGGCCTGTTGTGACACGACGAGGGGTAATGGTTTTAAAATAGAGGGAGGTAGATTTAGATTAGATATTAGGAAATTTTTTTTTGCAATACAAGTTGCAGAACACTGGAACCGGTTGCCCAGAGAGGTGGTGGATGCCCCATCCCTGGAAACATTCCAGGCCAGGTTGGTCAGAGCTCTGAGCAACATGATCTGGTTGGAGATGTCCCTGCTCCTTGCAGGGGGGTTGGACTGGGTGGGCTTTAAAGGTCCCTTCCCACCCAAACCATTCTATGATTCTATGTACCCCCAGACACCCTGGCTTTGGGTTACTGATGGGAGCCAAACAATGGCTGGAGGTCCCATCTTTCCCAGAGTGCCACCACTGCTGGCACCCACATCCCAAAGCAAAGCTGTGGCTGCCGCTCCCTCCTGTCCTTCACCGCTGTGTGCCCCCCACCCCAGGTCCCCGGGCAATGTTTTGTACGGTTGTACTGTAAACTCGGTCACTGAAGGGCAACGCCTCTTCCTCACAAAACAGGGCTGGTTGCTTGCTCTTATCCCAGATTCCTGAGAAATTCATGTAACCGGCATATGTAATTTGTGCAGGTGTAATACTGTACACATGGAGCCGTATTTCTGGGTTGCTTGAAATATGTTTCTATGAATGCACAGTATTTATGGCTTACAAAGGCACTAAATCTGGGACTATTCTTGAGCAAGCACAGTTTATTTTGGAACAGAAGCCTGGCGGCTGTTGCGTGATTTCACTCTCTCCAATTTAATTAATGCACTTTAATCTGGGTTCCTAAAGAAGTAATCCAGCTCTGCCAGCAGCCCCCAAACTGCTTTGCATCTCCTTAATATATCTTCCAATTTTCAGCCAGCTCCAAACAAATATGGCAGCGATGTACAGGTGTCAGACAGGTTTATATGCCATTCGTGGAAATTTGTAACCAACTTGCTCCTCAGGAGTGCTCCGATAACTGAGAAAAGGTCACTTTTTTTATTTCACCCAGCATTAGACATCAGAGAATGTACTCAAGGTCTTATTCATTCATTGCACTAAGCCCAGCTTCAACAGTTTCTGCTGTTTACAGAAGCATTTTTTTCTTGTGTTCTGTACTAACAGTGTGAGTCAGGTGATCCCATTCCTTGTGGATCAATCGAGCTGACAGGAGGTATCCCAGTTGCTTTCCATTTGGCAGTTTTTCCATTTTTTTTTGCCTTGACTGGTGGTCAGACCTTTGTGTAGAGCTGAATCCACTTCTAGGGTGACTTGACTAATTCATGACCCTCATTGTGCTGGTTGGCCAAGCCAGGCTCTTGGGTAGCGGTGCAAGGGGTTTGGTGATATGCCGCAGGAGCAGGAGATAGGAGAGGTCCCCCTCTCAGCTCCAGCCCAGGCACTCTGTGAGTGTCCATCAGCTTTGAACAGAGCACATTAACATGTCTACGGTCTCTTTGTAGAGAGATACAGGAGAGGTAGGTTGCTTACAGCTGACAGTGGTTGTAGGAATTTTAATTTGTATTCCAGGAGTGCAGCAAGAACTCACATTTAGTGCTGTTCTGCGAATCCCGTCCACAGCACATTTACTCCTTTTTGCAGCAATTGCCTTTCTTCCACACTTAATTTTGTTTCGGAGGCTGGGAACAAACTCCTCCTGCAGGAGTAGAGGTGAAAATGTTTCCCTACCAAAATCTTTCAGATTGGCTGTTATTTCTCTTTTCCTCCACTTAATTTCATAACTTCAACCTCTTGTGCTTAAAAGTTAGCATTTATATCAGCCCACATCATTTAAAATCTTTCTTTCTCTTTCTAGACTCTGCCTCGGGACCAGCAGATAAGTGGGTTTGCCTCATTTCTTTCCAACTAATGGAAAACAAATGAGTAGCTGCATATTGGGAGGGTTGGACTAGATGACCTTTAAAGGTCCCTTCCAACCCAAACCCATAAGATTAAAAATAACCCATATTCTACTCATCATAAAACACGCCCCTCATAATGTGGCAGAATACACGAGGCAGCACTGGGCTTTAGAGAAAGCTGGCAACAGCAGAGTTATCCTCGAGCATCACGCAATTCAGCAATATCTGCAATAGCAAAAATTTCACTGTGCAGCAAAAGGTTTAGTTGCTGGACACCACTGCAGCAGCAAAGTGCGATGTAGCAGAGAGAATTGTAAAGGACAAGGAAATGTGTGATTAACTGGTCTCAAAACCCAGCAACTCGCCTACTGCAAGATCAAATAATGCAGTACATTTCCATTGGCTTGGACAGCTTACTTTAAAATCAATATGAGATTATTTTAGGGAGGAAGGCAGAAAACAAGTAATCTGTCACATGAGAAAATAGGAAACTGCTCCGAATAGTTCTATGAAAGATGGTGGCTGTTTTGGAGTTTCACTGTGAATTCATACTGAATTCATTCCATGGTAGGCTCGGCAGGACGTACGACCTGGGAGGAATGGGCTGGAGCCTCCTAGCCCCATGCTGGAGTCCAGCACTGGCCCAAAGGGTGGGAAATGCTGTCTGGGGGTGGGGAGGCTGTGCCCCAGTTTTTCCTGAGAGCCAGGCAAGGTTGTACAGCTTCTGATGGCCATCTTGTGGCAGCTGCTGCACCACGGCTGAGGAGTGATGAGTCAACAGCCAGCCTTAAAATCTCAGGAGAAGGCAGACAGGTCATGCCATGCTCCAGCTCTTCCTTCCAGAGTTGTTGCAGTTCAGATGAATCTCTCCTCTTTTCTTGAATGACAAATTCCTGAATCTGAAACATATTTAATTCATGGAAGAACCTACAAATGGCTATTCTCTCCCTACACACTGCTATCACCTTGTTCTGCAGATATCATCTTCCTTTTGAGGAACGTATATTTTGATTCTTGGGCTCTATGTAGCCAGAGATCAAAGTGTCACTGGATTCACTATTGTGCCTGTATGTTGAAAAACATGCTCATACACAGAGCGTTAATGGATGAAGTAAAATATTGTGTTGCTTTATGCAAGGGCTTTGTGCTCTGGAGAGCTGGGCTCCCCCAGGCTTAGGCAGAGATCCCTCCCGCCCTGGCTGATGAAGCCACTGAGCATCAGTGCCCCAGTACACGCTCTGACTTGTCTTTTTGGACCATGACAGCTTCAGCTGAGGCTGTCTGATACAGAGTACTTGGATAACGTCTCGTACACCAGCCGTGGCTGGAGTTCAGTAACGCAAATCCAGAATAAGATGTTTGGGTGTCTGTAATAAGTAGTTGCTCAAGCAAAACTATTTTCTTTGAGACTTTTTGTCTTTTTGCATGGTATACCAATATTTTGTGGGTGAAATGTAAGGCTTAATCTCTTAAAACTGTAGAAGCTGTTTTCAGAGATGCCAAGTTTCTGCTCATTCTGTGGCCCAGAAGGCAGAGGGGGCACACAGGTCTAACAGGTACCCAACTACATGACTTTTAATACCTCAGCTTTAATACCTTTCCTTTAGGTATTGCAAGACAAACACGGATTTTGAAAATTTAACCTAAACCTCATTAAGGTTTTGCGCTCCTTACATAGGTGTTTTGGGTCATAGTCATTCCTATTGGATAGTGCTCGTGGGAAGCAAGTCAGTGAGAGTGAAGAGTCCGCTGTGCACTGTGACTAACACTTCGGAAAGAAGTGGAAATGTGGCCTCTCCTAGATACTCATGAAAATTTCCTAGCTGACAAGAAAGGAAAATTTAGTATTTTTAAAATGAAACTGAAAAAGCTGTTGTTTGTATTTCAGTGCAAACCTGGACATTTAAAATGAAATGAAAATTTTACAGTTTTTCTTTAAAAAAATTCACCATAGGTCATTCCCTGTCAAAAGTATTTTACAAGAAATCTCCTCTTGGCCATATCTCTAATACTAGCTTAAGTTACACAGTCTATGCTGTAATTACCCTCAAAACATACATTAATCTTACTTACAACACAACAATCTGCTATTTTCCTTTACAGATCACAAGAAAACAACACTGATGTTTTGCCGTGTGCCCGGATGACATTTAGAATCTCACAGTATTGGGCTGAACGGTAAGTCTCAACATTCGTCTTGCATTATTCAATTTTTATAATGCTTTTCAGCATTTTTGATTGGCATTAACAGCTTGACACTGTTAGGAGGGAGAGAGGAGCTTTTCATTGTCTGTAATTATGAGATGGTAGATTTGATGCTGGATGAATCAATAATTCTATTTCAAGTGAATGCTCAAATTTGTAGCCTTTTATTCCAAGAAATATGACATATATTCAAAGAAGGCATCATTAAATAAAAGTAGTGATAATTGCTTGCCTCTTTTAAAAAAGAAAAAATAGTTGACCCTGCATATAAATTTTCCCTCAAGGAATCCATTAGTCTTTTTTATGTTAGTTAGCACAGTTGGTAGTAATGATTCGGAGAATAAATTAACTAATAGCTTTATGCATGATCTGAGGTGACAGACCTGAAATGGCTGGGAAGAATTCTTACAAAAACTGGTATGCTTCATTTGCTGTCAAATGCTGTTTTGACTTTTATCATAGAATCACAGAATGGTTTGAGGGACCTTAAGGATTATCTAGTTTCAACCCCACTGCCATGGGGCTGAAACCCCACATCCCTCACTCAATCAGGTTGCTCAAAGCCCCGTTCCACCTTTGAATGCTTCCAAAGTTGAAGCATCCACAACTTCTCTGGGCAACATCTTCCAAGGTCTCACTATCCTCATCTTCCTTATATCCATTCTAAATGTACCATCTTTGAGTTCAAAACCATTGACTTTTGTCCTACAGGCCTTGGTAAAACATCTTTCTGCATCGTATAAGCCCATATATACTGAAAGACCACAATAAGGTCTCCCTTCTCTTCTCCAGGCTGAACAACCCCAACTCTCTCAGCCTGTCCTCACAGCAGAGCTGCTCCAGCCCTCTGAGCATCTTCGTGGCCTCCTCTGGACCCTCTCCAACATGTCCACATCCTTCTGATGTTGGGGCTCCAGAGCTGGACGCAGCGCTGCAGGTGGGGTCTCACCAGGGCGGAGCAGAGGGGCAGAATCCCCTCCCTCAACTGCTGGCCATGCTGCTGGGGATGCAGCCCAGGATGTGGTTGGCTTTCTGGACTGTGAGCACACATTGCCGGCTCATAATTCAATTTTTCATCTACCAATATCCCCAAGTTTTTGTCTGCAGGGCTGCTGTCAATAAATTAATCCCCAGGTCTGTATTTGTGCCTGGGATTGCCCCAACCCAGGTGCAGGACCTTGCACCTGGCCTGGTTGAACTTCATGAGGTTATACAGCCTTTGTTCCTGGGCATATAGATCCTTCAGTTCCTAGCACAGGACCCCGAGGTGAGAAGCAGCTTGTACTGTTTATTGCCATGAGGGTGCTGCATGCAAACTGCTGATTTTGTAGAAGGCTGCATTTCGTGGACGAGCCATGAATATCTGCTTCCTCTGCTTTATTCCCATCGAAACAGCTTTGCAGATAACTGGCACTGAGACTAGGGAAGTATTTTATTATAGCAAGATTTATTTCTGCAAGGTGGATGGAGATTTTGTCACTGTTTAAGTTTCTGATACTGCATCAGACTGCAGAATGGACAATGGAGGGTTGCCACCCTGTGCCGGCACTGATCAGTGAGGCAACATCCTGCTGTGCCAAAAATTGTTGATACCTTCCAATATTATTTTCGTTCTTTTTTGATCAGCTGTACTGCAGGTCTGCTTAAGCCTGGTCATATCTCTGTTTCCTGGAGAGTACTCTTCCACGGGAGTGATCAAGCAGATACCGTGAAGACCGAAGCCATGGTACGATTGCTACACCCACATCTTTATCAGTTAGGTCCTTCGAGGTCACAATATTGTCACAATAATTCTGAAAATAATTCTGAAATAATTCTTCAAAATAACAGCTTTGAGGAGATAAACTGCTGCAGAAATAATCCAGTTTCTTGGGGCATTCCTTCAGGGTGTTTGACAGAGGCCTCTGAGCAGTTGTCACTACCGTGTTCTTTTCTCCTCCCTATTCTGTGTAACTCTTCACTTAAAGAGTCGAAATTACAGACTCTTTTCCTGTTATCTTTACCAGATGCTTCTCTCAAGGAAGGTTATCTGTTATAACAGATAACAGGGGGGGATATTTGGCTAGAAAAGATCCTAAGACTTCTAGATTCCCTCACTTGCTCTGAACTGTCCTGTCCAAATGTTCAGTTTGCCATTTCTTTATGCTGGGGCTTTTCTTATTTTTTTTTTTTTTTATTTTATTCTGTAGATTCTTATGTTCTGACCTTAAACAGGACAATGCTGGTAGCAGCCTCCCAGGGAAGGGCAGTAGCTCCAAGGTAGATAGTCCTGGTATCATGGACCAGTTCAGCAATTGCAGCCTGTATGCAATAGTTCCATCCAGCACGGGGCATTGCGTTTTCTCTATCTGCTGCTGGTTTCATCAGCATTACAAGGATCGTGTCCAACACGTGGTTGGGCAGTATCACGAGCAGAAAGCCTAGCTCTGTCTGTGTGTGGACAAGGCAGGAGACCAGCGCGGCACTTTGGCTGATTTGCTCTCGTGTGTCCAGGCTGAGGGACAACTCTGCTTTCCACCTCCAGCTGACGTCTCTGTACGGTACCACTCGGTGATGAGTGGATCAGACAAAGTCTGTGATAGCCAAGATCTTCACAGCACTAGTGGCACCAACTTACACAAGAAGGCCCTCCAGAAGCCAGTCTAAAACACCAGAGTGCTTGTTAGAGGAAAAAAAAATCATCATTGTTGCTGACATACCAGGCAAATACACTACTATCAACTCGTATTCAGCAGTTGTCCTTAATTTGCATGCCTGATCCCTGCGTGCAAACGATGAAATCTTTCCGCTACCTCTCCCCACTAAAATACATCTGTTTTTCTTTTTCTTCTCTGATTTCTAAGCCTTTAGAAATTGTATTTTCCATCATTGTTTGACAATTCAAGACCTAAAAGCTTTCTTCGCATCCTAACTGAGAATTGAAAATGTGATGTTAAAACACCCCCCCAGGCCCCCCCATGTCTCTAACTCGGGGATCAAATATTGTCCGTGCTGGCACTGCTGGGTCCAGCTGGAGTGCTGGGGAGAGCATCCTCACCCCCTGGCACGGCTCAAGCCTTCTGCAGTTTTACAGACCTATCTCAGCTCCAGGCCTTCTGAGATCCCAGCTCTGGATGGAGACGTGCCCCATTAAACGTGAAAATAGCTGAAGGAGAGTCTGAAACAAGGGTGATTGAATGATGATATTTGCAGAAGCACAGAGGCAGACGGAGGAATGAAAGCAGATCATTTGCAGATTAGCAGTAAAACTTGTACACTTGAGGAATGCAGCGATGCTCAGTCTGTCGCAGAGCTGAATCCTCCTCTAATTAAAAGCGCAGTACTTCAGATAAAATTTCCCTAAATCCTAGAACTCAAGGAGCTCTCATTGCAGCCTCTGCAGTAATCGCGCCACTCAACCCTGCTGAGCCATCGGTGCTGGAGCGATGGATGGACACTGTCGATCTTCAGCTGGTCGGGTTCTCAGTCCAGATTTGTCCTGGGTAGCATCTTGCTCTTTAAAGCTTTCTGAATCTGTGTGCTACAAAAAGTTAAACAGCCATCAACCCTAACTTCATGGCACCGAGGGAAGGAGGAAAATGCCTCTTTGATTAAAAAATAATGATGTATGAAATAATCGAGTTGTTAGAATAAGCAGTGGCAGCTCAAAACGGCATTTTGGTATGGTACGAAGTGCATTGCGTTGCTGGCTGAATTCATGAAGAAATTAATAGTCTAGTGGAGAGAATTTTATTGTTGAAACATTGTCAGCAAGTATGTCATATAAATTCTTTTTTAAATCTCAGAGAGAAGGGATCTGGACTCTAAAAGTCTCTTTATTCTATCAAAATGTATGCAGGTGTATCTGCCACCGCCAGGCAGACTGGGGGCTGAAGAGCTTTTGGAAGTAGTTAAACTTATGCTTGAACTTAAAGTCACCATGGCTAAGGTGGACAGGAAGGAAGCAGAGTCCTGCAGTGTCCAGTGCTGTGGTACTTACACAGACAACTGGGAGAGGTGAGGGCCATAGAGAGGAGAGGCAAGGGAGGACACAGCAGCAAAAAGGCTGTAACGGTGTGTTTTTAAAGAAAGCAGTGAGGTTACAAAGCACAAAACTGTTTTCTGGGCTTGGTGTGGAATAGATCAGTAGAGTCACAGGGGTTTTTTTAAGATGTAAAGGCCTAATGTAGACTTCTGTCCATGCAAACAAACAGCTAGAGGACAACGAGAGGTAAAAGTAGAGAATAATAAGGGGATTAAAGAAGATATGAGGAAGATTGTGGAAGCGTGGACTGGTGTAGGGTGAAGGGACCAGGAAGGAAAAGTAGAGGAGAAACACCAGCATCTGTGAGTGAGAGGAAAGAGAGACTCATACCTGGTGATGAGGATTTTATTTACTACAAGGAAGAAGTCATTTGATCCGATGCACAAAGCATTCAAGTCTGATGCACAAATCTGAATGCTCAATAGGAGACTCCTTCCTCTTACCATTGCTCTTCATTACCTCAAGTTAGGTCTGGACCTTTAGATAATGCCTCGCCACCTACCAAGCATGTCTTTTGTCCACTGCTACTAAGAATTCTATGTGAGGTTGTGTAACAACCTGCAGCATTTTGTATCCTTGGACCCCAGCTCCCCGTTAATCTCTTTGTCAAGTATCTCAATTATTTTATAAGCAATCTCTCTCTCTTCTGTCAGCCTGTGCTTTTGTCCCCTGCGGCACAACTCAGCACAGCAGGGCTATGTCCTGGTAGAGACCACACAGAGAAATTCCTTTTCATTGGCAGGAGTGTTCTCTGATCTAGCAGATACTGCTCTTAATGATTTATTAAGTGTGGGCTCCAATAATTTGTGATCTGCCATTGCAGCTGTGTGAAATTAATACTTGTGGCATTTTTCTTGTGATATAAATTCCATCGCTAATTCCTTTTCTGCCTGGAGCATTCTGGCCAGTAGAAGTCAGAGAGCTTGTTGTAGGAGCTCTGAAGGACTTTGCTGCCATAGATGTCTTTCGTTTGCATCATCTCGTGTCTGAGCTTGGATCATTATTGTCAGTAGCTCAAGGTCTCAGAGATTGCTAGTTTTAAAGGTTTTAATGTTATTTTACAGTAACTTTCTCCAAAATCATGCGGTATCTGTACACAGAGTGATGCACACTGAGTAGAAAATGTCATCATTCCCAGTAAGCAGTAAAATACTTTTTTTTAACCTACAAAAGAAGTGCACTGGTATTGCGGTCGTGCCTTTTTCTTGATCCGAACTGTGAAATCTCGATGTAGCCCATGTTTGCCACCTCACCTCTTTGTACAACGTTCTGCTTGCTGCAAGTGATGCTCAGATCTCTCTCGTTCCTCAGGGCAGCACACCTAGTCCTGCTAGCGGGCAGCAGTCTGCCGGGAGCTCCTGGGCACGGTGAGGGGCTCAGCTGTGCCTGGGGGCAGGATGCCCTGGGACCAACCACACTCCTTGGCCGTCATCTCCGGCAAGTCTGTCATCTCCAGCCTTAGAACCATCACTGGGCCACCCGAGGGTGCACTTAACAAGACGGTGGGTAATAGCAGGATGGGTGAAGGTTTGGATGGTGCTCAGCCCATCGTAAACTGCATTCCTCTTAAGGAATGAATAATTGCACCTCGCCGTGACCAGCATGTCCAGTTGCTGCCTGGAAGACTGGAAAGTCACAGCCTGGCTGAATTGCAAATACGAGTTTACAAAACCAATATATATTTTTAACACCCCAAAGGCAGCACCAGGCGTGCTGCTGCAGCTCACTGAATTAGCATTATTCCTGTTCATAGCACTCCATACCTTGAGAATGTGCTCTTCGTTTGGTTTCACGATGCTGTTTTTCTGCTGTATTTCTTTGTACAGCAGGTTCAGCCTCCACCGGCACTCATGCTGAGTGCTGGCTCTCTCCTCCCTAGCAATCATTTTGCTTTTCGGGAGCGCGCTGATCACTGTTGGCTTTGCTCTCTGCCTGGATTCCCGCTGTTCCGCCTCAAGGCAGCTCTAAACCGGGATGCCTTTTCAAATCCATAGGACAGCAGGGCCTGTTTCGGTAACTTCTCCTATCTCCTGCTATTACACCGCTCTTTATTTCTGTCTCCATCACGGCACCGGCAAATGGCTTGTTTTATACCCGGTTATTTTTGTTCTCCTGATGTTTGTTCCTTCTCGCTGCAGTTCCCATTAAGGATTGCTGATAGGGAGCAAAGCCGTGGCTTTCCTCTCTCTACTGCAAACCACACACTTGAGCTGAATACCTAAAATGGGTTGTGGTGTGTTACCCATCCGTGTGAAGCGTTGGTGGAGGAGCGTAGAAAACTTTCCAGCTTTGTCGTGAAGCGATGTGCTCTCCATCTGGACAAACTCCATCTGCTCCATGTGCTCTCCATCTGGACAAACTCCTGCGGTTTTGGAGAGGCAGAAGGTCTCACACCTGCAATGAGCGGGGCCTTTCTCTGCACAACAGGATGGCCATGCCGGCTTCTCACACCGCTCTGTCGTCCGCGTGTGTCGCCGCTTGCTACAAAGCTCCAGCAATGGCTTCAGCTCTACGCACCTTACGGCCTCATGGCCCGCTCAGCACGTACGCCTTACCGTGAACCCAAGCAGGTTCCTCTGAACAGAGTTAAACAAATTATTGGGGCAAACTCACCCTGCCCACTGGGCAATGTTACTTGAGAAAATCGCATACCCAAAAGTTACGAAAAATTGCCAATATTTAAAATGACTCGCATTAGAAATCCTCCTGTTAAAGATGAAACAGGCATAAATTGGCCTAGTGGTTTTATAGCAGCAAATTGCAACAATAAAAAAAATCATTAAAAACTTATTGGATATGTCTAAGGCCACTGGTGGGCGATTGCTTGTCTTATTAACCACATTAATATCCTTTACGTAACAAATTTCGGTTTCAGCGACTGTAATTCATGTGCTGCATACAAAGGAGGTAACTGAGCTCTAAAAGCAACGTGTGGTTGTTTGGAACGACCTCACCGCGTGTTCCACTGCGGTGGTGGGAGCTGTGCTGGATGGAAGGACCAGCCCCGTGCAATGAATCCCTCAGTCTCCCATCCCCAGGAGCCTCGTCAGAAGCAGCACAGCCTCAGCAAATGATAGGCTCCCTTCTCAGGTCTCAGACAAGACACAGCCTCTGTTTCTACTGCAATATGAATATTTTTCACTACATCGTAACACAGCTATAGGGAGAGATCTCCTTGTAGAGGAAAGTCACCACAGAGAAAATAGAAAATATAAATATATATCTAGCTGGTTAACATCTTTTTAAAGTGTAGAGAATGGAATTCAAATCATTTAAAATAACAACCTATTAATTTCTCCTTCTTTGAGCTTCTTGTTCTATTATTTATCTAGTTTTAATATTTCTTCCCTCTGTTTGCTGTCTTGTTTCAGAAACCTACCTCACCTTGCACAGTGGGTTCATCATTTTGGCTTGGTTCATTAATCTCTGCTTTTCCTTCAAAAGATAATACACATTTAATGGCTGGATAATAGAACAGGCAGTAAGACAGAAGTATTTGACACAGTTTTGAAGGATGTTAGAATAACACCCCTCCAAATTTATTTAGATATCTACATTTCTTTTTTAAGATGTTCAATGGTGTTTCAAGGATTTAATGGGTTTATATGGTCCACGATTATTTTGAGAAGGGATTAAAAACCCACCTTCCTTAGGAAATAAGTCAACAGCTTGCAAGGAGGGATAAGAAAATATATTTTCCTTACTATATTATAGAATCACAGAATGATTTGGTTTCAGAGAGACCTTTAAAGCCCATCCAGTCCAACCCCCCTGCAAGGAGCAGGGACATCTTCAAGCAGATCAGGTTGCTCAGAGCCTCGGCCAACCTGGCCTTGGATGAACCTAAACCATTCCATGATTCACACAGACCAGGAGACATCTGCTTTTATTGCTCGCCTCAGCTGGATGCTAGAGGGAACGCCATGGCCGTCAGGATTCAGGTTGTTCTGGAGGAAGAACACTGTTTGTTTCTTTCATTGAACCTGTGGCAGCTCAAAAAACACACACAAAAAGAGAATTCACTGGGACAGAAAGGTTCCCATCTGACCGCTGGCTGCTGTTACTTGGAGAAGGAGGGAGGAGTGCTTCCTCTTCAGGGCCATTTTATCTTTCACCCAAACACTCTGAATTTCACAAAAGAGACCGGTTGCCTCAATAAATCATTCAGGCTATGTCTGGGGTTAATAGCTAATGTGTAACCATTAATAAGCTTTCATGTTACTGTGCAGCTAAGCAGCATTTGTTTTTTTTCCCTTCAGTTAGGGTCCTATATAGTTCAGGAATGTGATAATGGTGAATCTGAGTCTTCTCCCACAAAATAGGATCTAGTCCTTATCTGCATTTAAAAAAACAAAACAAAGCGAGAGAGGGAAATAATTATTGTGAAATAGGTTACATTTTCTATCCTTTATCTTAAAGGGAAGAAACTTATTTTCTAGTTCTGCAAATGCATCTTGCTCCCAGGTGGGGTGGTGGCAGGGGCCAGCAATGTCCATGTCAAACATACAGAGCTGAAGGCCAAAGGGTAATTAGAAATATCACAAAAGAAATTTGGATGCTGAACTTGCTGTAAGTCCTGGGCATTTTAAGGAGCAAATACTACCCTGGTTATTTCTCCTAGGTTCATCTATGTGAGGTCTCCACTGCTACTTTGCAAAAAGCCTGTAGCTATATCTTTAAATCTGCTGTGGTTTTGTAAGTCGAAAAGAAAAACACAGTGGCTATTATTGTCATTGTCCAAACAGTTTATAGCTAAGGGAAAACAGAAAACTGTAGCACTGGTTCATCTGTGGGGAGCTCTGAGGAACACCAGACCATGGTGTCCTGGTTTGGGCTAGGACAGGGTTAATTCTCATCAGAGCTGGGAGAGGAGCTGGGGCTGGTGGCCCCTGGGGCTGGGGACACAGCTGGGATAGGTTACTCATTAGCCCACAGCTGGGACAGCTCATTACCCAAATGAGCCCCAGGGCTGGGCCATCCCAGGGCCATCCTGCTCAGGGGATAAAGTGGGGCTGGGGCTGAGGGGCAGGTTTGGCTGCTGGGGAAGGAGCTGGGCACCAGGATTCCCCCGAGCTGCTGTGCTGTGAGTTGTGTGCTTAAGGAGATTCTGGTTTTGTTTTCCATCTTTGTTTTCTCTTCCTCTGCTGTTCTGGTAGACTGTTTTTACCCCAGCCCATGGGTTTTTCTCCAAGAACAGTTTTAAATGTGAAACCTGCCTTTTCCCCTTGAAATTATTAGATGGAAAGACATTCTAATAATAATTGATAGCCTAATGGTGTTATATTTTACTAAATAGGCTAATTGATAGCCTAATGGTGTTATATTTTACTAAAATAATAAAACCAGACATTACTTACCTGACCTGATGGGTGGTTTTGTACATCACTGGGAAAACAGAGCCAAATCACTGGGTTTATTTACAAAGGCAAAGCCACTCAGCAAACTGGTGATGATGTGAGAATTATCACACCTAATTTCTGGCTCCTTCTTGAGTTCTCATTTCTATATAATATTATATATATATATATCTGCTTACTGTAAGAGAGTTTGCAACCTTTTCATGATCAAAAAAGCATCTTGCCTTCATATTTTCATTGACTGAGAGCAGACTGCTGTGGCTGAGGGTTTGGGCACCCTCGTTCCCCTCACAGCAACTGCAGTGGAATTAGAAGCGATCTGAAGTTTTCGGTTATGGTGCTTTATATATGTGGCATCTGAACTTGTACTTAATTATCCCCTTTTTTGAATCATAGATGCTTTAACTCAAAAATATTATGCAAGCAACATGCCCTGCCCATTTGTTTGGGTGATTTTTATAAGGCATTTGACTTTTGAGATTGGGACAGATGCAACAGACCTTGAGCAAAAGATAAGATGTGGCAGAACCTGAGACAAATTACGGAGCATGGAGATAGTGCCGGTGACATTTGGCAGGACCCTGACAATGGATCCCCCCTCACCACCCCCTCACTGCGAGCGGCTTTTACTCATAAGAACGGTTTACACCAAAAAGACTACAGAAGTGGGTAATAAGACCAAGGAGATCAAATATATGGGGAGGAGGAGCAATGTTACAATATTAGAATGAGGGGCAACGTTTTTAAAATAGAGGGAGGTGAATTCAGATTAGATATAAGGGAAATTTTTTTTTACACTGAGAGTGGTGGAACCCTGTCCCAGGTTGCCCAGAGGTGGTGGATGCCCCATCCCTGGAAACATTCCAGGCCAGGTTGGCCGGGGCTCTGAGCAACCTGATCTGGTTGGAGATGTCCCTGCTCCTTGCAGGAGGGTTGGACTGGGTGGCCTTGAAAGGTCCCTTCCCACCCAAATCCTTCTGTGATTGGACAGCAGTGTACAAGTCAGCGATGTGTCCGTGTAGGAAGGATGGCCACCAGCCTCCTGGCTGCATCAGGCAGAGCATGGTCGTGGGAGGGGACCCTGCCCCTCTGCTCAGCACTGGTGAGACGCAGCTGGAAAACTCCCCTCAAACATCTGAAAAACTTTTTTATCATGAAGGTGTTTGGACACTGGAGCAGGTTGCCCAGAAAGTTTGTGGTGTCTCTGTCCCTGGAGACAATTAAAACCTGGTGGGATGGGTGCAGCGCCGAACAACCTACTTTCACTGCTGCTTGGATGATACAATCTCCAGAGCTGCCTTCAGCCTCAGAAATTCCATGATCCTGTGTGTTTCTGTGAAATTTTTTTTTTTTTTCCAAACCAAATTCAACCTAACTTTTAAATTTGATAGCCAGTTACTTTCTATAGCTCCATTGTGCTCCGCAGAAAGTACATCCACGCAGATGAACGAGAATGTGGCTCTTCCTGGATTTACTAATCTGTCCATTTTACATTAGCTATCTGTGTAAAATGACAGGCATTTCTTATTTCAGACTTCTTATGGTGAAACATATGGCCTCGTACGTGATATGAGAATAATTTCAAGTTTCTAAATTCTCTCTGGGTGCAGATGTGAATACCCAATAGGAGCCAAGGAAATTTGAAAGCAGTTTAGACTAAGCCTCGGGTATAATAATCTGCAAATGAAATGCAAATTCCTCTCAGCAGGAGTGCAATATACTGTTGTCTCAACAGGGGTACTATTTACGGTTGCTTTGGAAACGCTTACGAGGGGAAGCGTGGATGGATGCTCTGCTCGACTTCCCAACCTGGTGTTTGGAAGTGGGGTATTTGCCCCTAAAGGCTGGGTTGTGCAATAATTAATGGCAATTCCGTTTGTACAGAGCCCTGTAGAAGCCTTTATCTGCTCCTGGATCCATCACAAGAGTCTCAACCACCTTGTGCAACCCTGAGTTAAAAGTGCTCTTGGAGATCCCTCACAGCACGTGAGCGACACATAAATGCCACGTTTATTACAGCCAAACTATGGACTTACATTTGCCATCGTTATTTTGCTGCTAGTAAGCAATCTGACAGCTACTGCATCCACAAACACTCAGCCATTGGTACCTGGTGCTCTGCCCAGGAACTTTTCACCCTGCCATCTTTATGGCTGTACATAGGGATAATACATTTCCTGCTTTGAAATCTGCAGCCCGCAACAGCTACAGAGCAAAAAAAAAATGTAACTGGAACTGTAATCTGCATCTTATAGCCGATAAAAAGGAAATTCTTATCCTCCATTTAATTAGTATTTGTGCCAAGAGAATTGTTAAAGTCTGGGCATCTGTTATTGTCCATAATTTCCTTGCTTTAAATGTTGATAATGTTTGTCCCAGATATTGCAAATACTTCAGATATAAAGTGGCAATAAAGATTCTATCACTGCTAATGTTCACTTTTATCATTGCTCACGTTAATGTTTAAAGCTCTGCTTTGTGTTATGCACATTGGCGGGATGCGTTTCACCGCTGATTTCTGTGACTCCGGAATTTCATCTGCTAATCAGAAGACTTATAAAAAAAAAAAATTTCATACCATTTTATCCATAAATTATCTTGACTCAGAAGAAGACAGAACTGAGGATATGCAGCGTATGTGGGGATTTTCCCTTTATTCAGCCATTTGGTGCTAGATTTTAGCTAAGTTCTTGGGTCAGGCATAACAGTGGAGCACAAATGCTCCTGGTTTAAGGGGTTTGACTCCTTTTCCTTATCCTGCTTCAGTATTGTGAAGAGATACAGCCACGCCTATGAAGCGCTTTGAGATGCGATGAGGGATTATTATTTATTGTGGCAGTGAAGTAACAAGCCCTGCGAGTGTGGATAGGACTGAGGTCTACCTTCTCGTGAAAGAGAATCAATACTCGGTGTTCAACCTTCCAATATTTTCATAAATAATCAATTCAAGCATTCAAGGCAATCAAGCTCGTTTCCTAAGTGTCATTAATCATCGTTTCTTAACCAATCAGGCAGTAATGTCAAAAGAACAGTAACAACAAAAGACTGTAGGGAAATATGCTGTTTTAAGCATGTGGAAGATCTTATGAAGTTAATTTCAATTTAATTTAATTGCTTTAATGAATGTGACTGCCAGAATGGAAATGGAGTGCAGTTTTCTACATTTTCTTTCTGAATCTCCTAGGTACCATAAAAAATTACATTTTTCATTGTGCGGTGCTTTGCATGGCAGAGATTTTGAAATAAATAAGTGTGTTATGCCATCAACTGTCATTAAATGTCATAAATCATGAGGATTGCTGGTTGAGACTGAGACAAGTAGGTAATATTCCATAACACTGATTTATAAAAGGCCAAGAACTTTACTAGTCCCCTGTAAATGGCTCTATTGATACAAAATACCTTTTGTGTAAGATAAATAACATAAGAAAAATAAACGGTAAATCAAGTCTCTTCAAGTCTCTTCATGCTTCACAGTTTATTTTCATTTATGTTAAATAGCAATGTCTTACGTATGATGATATGGATTTTAATTATTGCAATTCTACAGATGCCAGAGCCAGGACAAACAACTCATCACAGCGGAGACTGGAGCTGCACCTACCACAACCTCTGTTCTGAAGCGTTGAAAGCACACCAGACAGCCAAAGGCTGAGAGGTAGGAAATGCTGCTCTTCTCATTACATGGGTAAGAAATTCCTCTAAGATCAGAGAAAGGACATTTTAAATAGAATTAAAATTAAACCATGTTTCCAGTATTCGGACTCAAAATCCAAGACCATTATTCCACAAAAGTGGACCAAAATTGCCACGTGAGGAAGATCTGTTTCTTGAACAAAATGACAGAGCAATTCTGGCTGTTACCCCTTTCTCAAATGGGAGACTTTGGTATGGAAGGAAGGAAAGTAACCAAATAACCGAAGCAGAGTACCTTTGGAGAGGCTGTCAAGGAGTTTGGTTTTCATTTATTCCCTTGTAAATCACAGACACCTCACCACTCTTACACTGGGGCACCACTTTTCTCTCTGTCCTTCCAATATTCCTCCCATCTTTTTCCCTCTGTCTTTCCTCTTCCACAGGCTTTTCTTGCAGTGCCGATGATGAGCCAAGACCCAGCTCAATCCTTCCTCCCCAAGGGAGGGATGCCGATGGAGAGGAACCACGCAGACTTACTAACATCGTCGAGCAGGTAGAGAGCCGGCATTTTGACTGACATGTGCTCAGGTCCTTCAGCAGCTCCAAAAACTCATCCATGAGCTGAGAGATGCTATGCTTCTCCCCTGGTATGACCATTTCTTTACATCGTTTAATTCTGCTCTATTAAAGCCAGACAACAGCTACAGTCACTGACAGCTCAGAATGAAGTCAAACTCTGTCCATTTGACTAACATGTGGCATGAGAAAATAGAAAACTGTGGTTAATATTGTTAATACAGAGCCTTTGAGCAATGCTAATTGTTCTTCTATTTTGATTTTAACTGTTCTTTTGTCTTGCCCGGATTAATTTATTAGTCAATAATGTCCAGTTTGTCGTGCATTTCTTACCACGTCTATCAGGGTGAACTGGTGGGTCTGTACTTATAACCCAGTTCCCACTTTACAGCAGCAGTCTCCTTAATATCATAATTTCTATAAATATGACCAACAATCTTCCCAAAGGCAGATAGTCCCCATCAGTGTAACGACAAGAGAGATTTTTCCAATCGCTTTAATAAATTATCAGAGTTTGAGAGTTATATGGCCATTGAAAAATACATCTCCAATGGACGTCAAGAGGTCATCTTTTCCATCTCCCTGCTCTAAAAAAGTTTCTAAGCAATCCTCAGAATATTTTTGTCAAACATAAAAAAAAAAATCCTTTGGTATCACCACTAACAATGGTTTCACAGCCATTAATATGCCCCAGATTCTCTGTTTAAACATCCGCATGCTAAGGGAAATATTTAAAAGCACTAAATTCAGGGCAGCCTTTTGCAAGATTAGATATTAGGAAAAAATTTTTTACACTGAGGGTGGTGGAACACTGGCCCAGGTTGCCCAGAGAGGTGCTGGATGCCCCATCCATGGGGCATGTTCAAGGCCAGGTTGGATGGGGCTCTGAGCAACCTGATCTGGTTGGAGATGTCCCTGCTCCTTGCAGGGGGGTTGGACTGAGGGGCCTTGAAAGGTCCCTTCCCACCCAAACCGTTCTGTGATTCTAAGACACGTTGCACATTCCCTAAAACAGACCACTGATAAGTAATCTCAGAGTGTTTCAACTGATGGCCCATCAATAATCTGATGGCTTCACCTTCCTCGTATTTCATTCATGGGAATGTCAGGTACAGCTATGTAAAAAGAGCTGCTAGAGCAAAAATAGTGACTATTTCCTCTCTCTCTCTCCACTTACTCTTTTGATAACAGAAAATTTGTTGACTTGACACTACTACCTTTGAGAAAATCACATTGGATATTTTATCATCTCGCTCTTCTCCCAGCGCTTATAAATAGATTACCAAACAATGCTTCAGTGTCCTTCTTCACAGAGGTTATGCTGATAAGTCTATAGTTCTGTCTCCTTATCTTTTGTCTTTTTAAAGAGAGGTCCTGTATTTGCTCTTTCCTCCACCTTGGGGACCTTACCAGCTCTTGCTGAGTTTTCCAAGGTAATCGCTAATGGTTTAGAAATTGCTGTGTTTAGTTCCTTAAGTGCTCAGATGGATTTCTCCAGGTTTTGATGAGTTGAATATTTATAACTTGGATAAATAGTGTTGCACTGATTCTGCATTGTGTTGTTGTTAGCTGCATTAATATTAATTCTCAGGAGAACTTAATTAGCATTCATATATTTTTTTTCATGAAGACTGAGAAAAAATAGTTTTAAGAATTCAAGCTGCCTTCTTATTAATTTTTTTCTCCTCGCCCATGAAATAACAAGATGACATCTTTCTGTCTCATTACTTCCAGTGTCTTACTGCTGCTTTGTCTTAGGTTCTTTCCAGCTGTAACTCTTTTTCCTCCTAAGTCCTCCCTCTTCTCTCACTGCTGTGAGGTGGTGAATGCCTCCTTGCATAGCTGAGTTTTCCAGACATCCCGTGGCAGCACTGGAGTCCAACCTAGGAGTATGGCTAGGGACCTGATTGTCCCTTGGGGTGCTGGGGCTGTATGCACCCACCATGGGCCTCCATCTCCAGCATCTCACAGAGGATCTCCTGAGGGCAGGACCAGCTCTTTCAAAACAGGCATTTGGGTGAAGAAGGACATGGACCAGCTGGAGAAGGTCCAGAGGAGGGCCACAAAGATGATCAGAGGGCTGGAGCACCTCTCCTGTGAGGCCAGGCTGAGAGAGTTGGGGCTGTTCAGCCTGGAGAAGAGGAGGCTCCGGGGAGACCTGATAGCGGTCTTCCAGT
>JAAGAY010131625.1:0-35053 GCA_011801015.1 Ardeotis arabs
ATTTTTGAATACTAACTGCTGCTGGCCATGGTTAGTTTCATAGCATTTTGAGGTCTGGGAACACTTAAATATCAGATTTACTTAATGAATGACATAGCCAAGCTGGAGGTTGTCATCCTAATTTGTCACAGTGGAATCAATGAGACATTGTGGTTTTCAAAAGGAAGCTCAAAGTTGGTGAAGTTTAGCTAAATGTGTGCAAGTAGAGTGTGTTCTGTCTTTGTTTAAATAAGCAATGTATGGAGCACTAAATATGAGGTACTGAGTAGCCTTTAAGGAAGGGAGCCCTCTGTTTCCAAAGTGGAGCATGAATTTCATAGCTAATTATGTGTTATTTATAGAAAGATCCCTTAAATTTAGATTAATGTCTTGCTAAAAGTGGAAATTGTTTGTATTTGTGAAATTTAGCTTTGCAATAAGAGCTGCTGTGTGGTTTTAGCAGAGCTTTACTTTGAGTACTCATCTAGTACATTTGAAAGATTCTTGAACTTTGTTGCAGACCTTGTCAGCATTGAGCCAAAAAATATATCAGAAGCTATCAAAAGTTTCATTCTTTGTTCTTAGTATATTCTTGCATTCCTTGGGTACAGAGCTGTATTTTGAATACATTCAGCTTTGATTATCTGTGTAACTGAACGTAAACTTCAACATGCAAACAAGGGGGAAAATTAAATGTTTAGGATGACACAAGGCAAAACTAACAAACATTAGGCAAAAGAAGAGGCAAGACAAACCAAAATTTTCAACAGTGAGTTCTCCTAAACCACAGAATTTTCTCCCAGGTGAACCTAAGAGGAGAACACACTGCTGAAGGCAACCAAAGCTAGTTATTATGCACCAGTTAAGGGCAGTTGATACTAAGATTGAGTGTTGACAATCTCCATAAACCATCTGGGCCCTGGGGAGGAGTGGACATTCACTGAGTTAGCAGATTATACCCTGCTGGAGGGAGAGCTTGATGTGCTGGTGGGTAGAGATGCCATTCACAAGAATGTCAACAAGGTGGAAGAACAGGCTGAAAGAAGCCATGAAATTCAACAAATTAAAATACAAAACCTGCACCTGGGACACTAAAACTCCATTCAACAGTGCAGGCAGGGAGTGAGGGACTAAGGAGCAGCTTTGCCCAAAAACACCCAGGTGAACCTGGTATACAGTAAACTGAAAGTGAGTCAGCATCATGATGGTGAAGACTATAATTGACTGGGCTGTATTAGCCAGAATATGGCCAGCAAGTGTTTATTCCCTTCTGTTTGGCATTTGTGAGGGGGATACTATGTCCAGTTTTTGGCTTCCATATGCAGGAAGGATATCAGTAAGTAGAAGAGAGTGTGTGGAGGACCACTGTGATGGCTGGGGAGCACATTATGAGCTGGGGTGCATTGAGAAGCCTTGGCTTCGTCAGCCTGGAAAAGAGAAGTCAAAAAGAGGAGTCTAACTGCTTTCCTTTACTTTGTAAAGGGGACTTGTAGGTAAAGCGAGATGGATACTTTCCAAATGTGCAAGACGAGGTGGTGATCACAAGCTGTGGTAAGGGAAACTTCACTCAGATATAGGGGGAAAATTTGTTCCCATGAGTGTGATTCAGCACTGCACAAGGTTGTCTCAAGATGTCATGAAACAGCTTGGAGACTTTCAGCACCTGAGAAAACTCTGAGCCCCCTCACCTAATTTTGAAGCCAGTCAAGAGAATAAATTATAAATATATTCAAAATAATGATAGTCTAAGGAAGATGGATAACGAGCTGTTCTTCACTTGGCTTCATAAAAAAACTAAGGATTGTAAATTAAATAAAAGGTGGTGAACTCAAAACCGATAAAAGCAGAGTTTTTTTCCTGCATTATGAATTATTATATAAAACATGGAAGTTACAGTTTTAAAAGATTGGTACAGGTGTCTGGAAAATTACAGGGAAAAGTAGAATAAGAAGAGCTTTATTAGTTACAGTGCCAGAAAAGGGAGATGAGAAGAGAAATGGAACTCCATATTTTGATTTTACAGAAGTCCAAACACCTGCAACTCATATCAAGTAGATGTTAGGGCAACTTAGTCCCTTGGTTGCCTGCTGCGGAATATTTTCACCAGTCCTCGGCAGGAATTTATGTTTTAGGCATCCGAAGCAATCCCTTCTAAAGCAATAGCAAAGTTCATACAGTTTTTTTTTTATAAAACAGAATCAAGATTTTCCTGCAGAAAGACATGATATTCAAATTTATAGGATAAATAAAACATAAAAGTATTAACAAAGATGTCATCAAGTAACAATCAGAGAAGCTTTCTTTCCTTACAGTTACCAGCCATGCTCAGAAATTTTCCTTTTGCCATTAAATAATTGATTAATCCAAAAGGACTGAAACTCCTCTGTTTCTCTTAAAGCCATGCTGAGAACATAAACCTTTGCTAGGAAATATGAACACAGGTGTTGCTGAACTACATCAAAATGTCATGTACTTCTTGCAAACATGGCCAGCAGTAATGTTTGAGTCTATGTCATCATGAGCTTTGCCTTTTCCGAAATGAAGTGAGTACCTTCTCCTCTGAGAAGTGGTTCTGCTGACTCCACCCAAGCACTGGGACTCAGAAGTGCTTCCAGACCTGGATGGAGTTTCCTGGACCCAGTACATGTGTATAAAATCTGGGACCTTGAATGTCCCTAAGTTTCTTGAGCTTAAGTTTTTATTAGATGGAGCCCAAGTGTGGGGACAAGGACGAACAGGGACATGATCCTGCAGGTCTCGTAGTCTGCAGGGCTCCCCAAGACCACAACCAAGGGAGTGTTCCCTGGAGCACGTTTGCCTAGCAGGTAAGTGCAGCCACTGTGAATTATTACTTCCTCCAACATAAAAATAGTGCAATTATTACTCAGTTTAGCAGAGAATTAAAACAACAAATTTACATATGCATGTACATCTGAAGAGAGCATGAGAGATATTTAAATGTACACTAGGGCCATTTGGACAATTGATGCACCATTGCATACATTGATGTTTCTTCATTTTTTTGTGTGTGTGCAAAGAACTATATGAAGCAGCAAAACAGAAATCATTAACAGGTAATTTGATTTAAAATTACAGGCTATTATAGGCTTACAGGTCAAAGTGCTAGATTCCAGGTGTATCCTAACAAGAAGGTAGAAAGTTTTGTTCTACTGATTTGGCACTACTATAGAAGGCAAACTAAAAAAAAATGAAGTCACGTAGGCATTAGAGCTGCAGCACTGATGTTCATAACTGACCTTGTGATGAAAGATCACAAAATCTTATTGAATTTCATGGTGCTTTCAAAAATTCTACCATTATCTATTTATTGGATTCAGTTAAAGGCCTCAGCAGAACTTAGCACACTTCTACTGCAGATTATTCAAAAACGAAATTATAAGGAGCAGTAAATATTCAAACTGATATAAAAACTATGAGATTTAAAACTCAGTAAAATATTGCAATAAACTGCTTGCAGGATTGCTCATGCTTCTTGTTCCATTGTCTCTCTGAACTGGTGTCTGAAATAGTTACATTAAAAATGATAGAATTCAAAACACCTCAAGACTCACATTGGTATTCGGACATTTTGCTCTGGTGTTTGGACATACTGCACTGGTTTAATTAGCTATCTAACAGCAATTTCCACACTTTAGGAAAGGGAGCACTTCACAGGAAAAAGGCAAGAAGTTTGTGTGTACACTTATGAAGTATTGCAAACAGGTCTGGAAATTAATCTATGCGCTCTCTCATCTCTCCTACAAATCATATCTCTTCATACTTCAGCCTTGAAAACACTTCCTTTAAATTTGCCACATACTTCACTTCACCTGAATGAATACATCTTTTCGTAACTGGTGACTCACTCGTTCCTCATATATATTGTCTTTAAAATATCAATTTCAGGGAAACACATAACATTACTTCAAGCAGAACAACATTTCTGTGATTTTTCTATTAATGAGTGACTCTATAGCAACAATGTTAGTTCTTCTGAAAGATAAGACAATACATAAGTTAATTTTATAGCAATTTCTTCAATTTTTTTTGCTTAATAGTCATTCAGAATTCTTTCACTGCTGATTTCTTTTGCCCACCAATACTATAATCTAGTGTACACTTGTTTTGCTTCTGTTATGTCCTCACTTGACCTCATCAGTATCCTTTTATCATTCACTTTTGATTCTCATTGACTTATGAGACTTTTGATAAACTTCAAGATGCCAAAGGTTCCCAGTTCTTACTGAAGATGCTCTTGTTTTTACAGTCCCTGTCCTTGTGGTAAGCATTCCCTGGAGAGAGATGTTTCAGGCAATTGGAAGGCTTAACATTAGGACATGTAAATGTTTAAATTATGGCTTGCAGATCAATGACAAGAAATAGGACATCTATTTCTGGTAACATTGTAGATTTATAGTTATGAGTCAAGGCTAATGCAAGGTGAACTCCTCCCTTTATGATCACTGCCACAAATGCATTAGCTCATCCGTGAATTTAAAAATCGACCTCCAGACAGTTAGTTGGCAATTTGGCACCTTGCTTTGATTGTATACAATTTAACAAAAGAACATCCAGCACTAATTCAACAGTAATATTGCTTCTGCCTTTCAGGAATGATTTATTCATTTGGATATGATGTCCAAATTACATTTCTTTAAAGAAGGGTGTTTACTTTGTTTGCAGTTTATTGTACTACTTCTCAAGGACATGACAAAAGTAAAATAGTTGCTACTGATTATTAGGTTGAATGTAAGTATGTCCTGAATGACAGTCCTCTGTACAGACAACCCAGAGGGTGGAGGGGTGGATGGGAGGACAGTTGTTACACCGTACTTTCTGACACTTTACAGCCTTCCTCATCTGGAAGCTACTGTCCCAAGTATTATCTGTATAAATCAGACAGAGGTCTTGAACACCAGCACTGCAGACTCTGAAGGATTCACCAGATCTTTGTGCTGCCTCATTTTTGGAGCTGTAGCATGAGCATCTCAGCACTTTTCAGGGATTGATAGGCAAGGGACATTGCCTTGCCTATGCTGAGCTCCCTTTTAGTGCTATAACTGCAGTCTTGTGCTGTTGTAGTGTCACAGCTGTTGTTCACAGTAAAACAGGCTTGGGTTTGTCTAGCCTCTTTGGCAAGCAGCTACCCCAGGTACACTGATGTACAGAAATGCATTGTACTGTATTCCTGTACAGCAGATCCCATCCTTACTCTCGTCCTAGAGGAGAAGGCTTTCCATTCCTCACCATTGCCTGCAATGGTGATGTAAGGCATAACTTACTATTACTTACAATGTTTCAATTGTCAGGGTATAACTAAGAATTTAGACAGTGGATTGTTGCACTTACACTTTCACGTTAACAATATACTTATTATTTTTGAATCACATAACATAAATGTTTAAGTGTCAGAGACTCCCTACATTATTGACATTTCAGATGAACTGTCTCCTTAGTTATTAACTCTCTTCTGGACTTACCCTTTCTGGCTGGGATTTTCACTGGGTTTAGCCACTTGCTGCCTAAATCCTGTGGAAATTCATGCCTATCTCTTTTGTTGCCACTAGGACTGTCTTGGATGTGGGCACCTAAGTATGAGCTAACATGCATTTTTGTCATTCTTTGTAGCCATAGCCCTGCTAGATATATGGTGGAGAGCATTTCAAAAGGATACTCTTTGAAGAAGATGGTTGCCTGCCCTGCTAAGGAGGTCATGCAGCTGTAGGTCTAACATGTAAGCATCTCTAGCTGTGGATCTCACATTTATACAGTGAGTGCTCAGCTCTCCCAGCATTGTGTGTTGGGTCTGCATGGTCATCTGGACCTAAAATAACCAGCTGTGACTGCAGGTGTACTTAATGAGAAAGGGTATCTTCTTGGACTTAGTTCTTTCTGTCTGTTTCCAGGTCAGGCAGATAAGTAGCCCTATCAGTGAAAAAAAAAACAAACCTACATGTTAGAACTGCTATCCGACTCCAGCAAATCAGCTGTCATTGCTGAACGATGTAAGGTAGTCAAGCAGGCATGTTGCCATTTGACTACAGGCAGCGTTAGTTTCCAGAATAATGGCAAAAAGAATGCTCCAGAGGTCTGCTGGGGCTATCACTGTGACACGTGACTTGAGAGCCCAAGCTGTAAATATGTCAGCTAGACATATTCATGCTTATTAAGTAAGCCTTGATCAACCAAAGAAGGGAGTGAACAGACATCAGTGTAATATGGCTGATGTTTCTTGTTTCAGTGTCTCAGGATGCTAAGGTGATCCAGCAATCTGCTATTTACAGTGTGAGCGATCTGAGGCTTTCCTCCCATCGACTTCCTCAGACAACCCGTGGGATGTCTGCGCCCCCTGGTCTTTCGTTTGGGCTCATTAAGCATTTGATGGGAGGCTAGCTCGCAAGGCAACTCAGCTAGATAACTAAACTAACAGTTGCAGAGTGTTGATGGATAGTGTTTAGCTGGAAGAGCAACAAGACATTACTGCTCACATACCTCTTTCAATGTCAGTCTGTTCAATGATGCTCTCATTACAGGGAAAGCGAAACACTGCAAGAGCTTAGTCTGGAGCAGACTGGTATTTCTGCTGGTTTTGAGGGGCTGGTGCAGGTAACTAGCAAGAGGACATCTGAAAAGATACTGCACCCAGGACAGCAAAGCAATTGCTGTCCTGGAATTGTGCTGTTGTTTTACATGTTCTCTTTCTGCAATGGCTGCATGTGAATAGAGAAAAATAAGAATGTTTTCACTAGGCAGCACTTTTGTTTCCGTGGTGCATTGACTAACTCCTTTCCCACTAATGCTTCTTATGTGGCAAGCTGGAGGAGAGTCCAGTAAGGACAGTGACAATGTTTCATTTGAATCAGCTGAAAGACAGATTCAAGTGACAGATAACGATACCAACAAATTTCATAATGTTAAAATTTTCAGAGAAGGATTATTGTAATTTTTTTTTGAGAGAGAGAGAATTGGTGCAGGATGCTCTCTTTCCCTGTCCTTCTCTTTCCTTCTCTCACTAATTTTCTTTCTTTTCCTTTAGTTGAAAATCTGGAGAGGATTTCCATCTTGAAGGTAAGTAGCACTGGGGATCCTTCTCTATCGTTCTCTTTCCCCTTTCTGCTCTCATGCCAGGCACAAAAATGGCATCTCCGTCCTGTCCACCTCCTAAACTGAACTTTGTCCTGCGTCCCTTTCGGTGTCCTCTTGGACTTCTATATGAAATTGCACTGAGCTTCTTCCCTGCCTTTGGCAACCACAGTAACTGCTATGAAGGCCTTTTCATCCCAAAACCTCATTCTCAAAAGCGTGAGAGGAGTAAGGGTAGTGCAAAGAACTCTCTTTCTCAGAGAAAGGAAAGATTTGAGAGTGAAATCCCAGGCCTGACTTTGGACTTCGGAATTGCGAGTGTGTGTTCCTCCCATTTCTTATTGATTTTGTGCCCTGGTGCCCCCAAAAAAAAGAAAAAATCCCTTCTCCAAAACCTGTTGGAGAGACCTCGAGCTGATTTCGGGAACAGAGCCCTAAATTATGCTCTCAATAGACTCGTGGTAAGGGTATACGAGGGACAATTCCACCTCCCAGGCAGTTACTATGTGCCAATGATAATCTCCATTTCTCAGAATATGGCTTCTATGTTAAAAGCTAGCTGTAATGCTGAAAGCATTTATTCTCTGCAAATTTAGTTCAATTTTGTCTGCTTGGCATAGATGTTAAATTTCCAGCCTTCATAATCAAGCATTTATTAGAATTGCAATTGAGTTTTTTAACCTAGAAAGGGATTTAGCAGACTATAAAACAGATGACACTGTTTTAGATGACACAAAGATGACACTGTCTCTCATATTTGGGTAAAACTCCTGCTGAAATGAAAGGGAGTTTTACTTGTGTAAGGACTGCAGTGTATACTCAGGCTCTGGCAACATGGCACCATTACTAGGCTACCGGTTTAAAAAGGTGACCTGTCTGAACAGGAATTAAAGATCAAGTCCCCAAAACCCTTATGTGGGAAGCAAGAAGGCTGTGCTGGATCATACACTTTTTACAGTGTTTTGTAAGATAATTCATCAAATAGTAGTTTGTTTTTAAATCATTTAACTCTTATTTCACTGGGGACTGCACTCATTTATAAATTGTAGCAGCTGCATTTTTGGATTTGCCCAGCTGCTACCACGTATTGTATTTGAAAAGCCTCTGGCACACACCAGTGTGTTTTTCTTCCTAAGAACATAGGTAGGCAAAACTAAAGTTTGTATTTTAAGGAAAACGTGCTAAACAATCTTTCCACCCTCTCAGTTATTGAATGGTAAATTTTCTTTTGTGTTCTGCCATTTGTTCACTCTGAACATCACAGCCGCATCTGGTGGTGCTGTGGTCTTCTCAAGCATAATACATTTATTAATCTCACCACTGTTTGTAAGTGATGTTTCTTGTAAAAAACTGCATTGGAGTAAGAGTAGAAGTCGAATCTATTTCATGGATCACAAGGCTGTAACACAGAAAGTATTAGAGTTATCCTTTTAATGACTCACCTCACCGTGCTGCTTGAACCAGGACCTCTTGTGTTAGAGGTCTTGCTGTACAAAGAGGACAGGAACACAGAGCAGACTAACAACTTCTTAGATAAGCAGAGAAATGCTGCGTCATATGTCATCATTTTAGTAGATAAATTCACCATGCTCTCATAGCACATCTGCAGATGTAACACATGCATGGACAAAACCGTTATCAGAAAATATATCTAGATATTATTGCCTCTTAATCCTAGCAGGCTGCACTGCTATAAAATCAAATGTCTGTCTAATCAACTGAAACTAATTAAATAGCAGCTTTAAAAATCATATTGGTTCAGCTTTATCGTTCCCCCACTTTTGTAACAAGATAATGCTAAGCTTAACTTTTTATACAACTACAGGAAAAAAAGTGCTTCCAAGAGCTATAATTAAGTCAAAATAGGACAATCCAGCTAAGCTTTTTTTTTTTTTAACTTTCAGAAGGCCAGAGGTGCAAGTATAGATGGAGAAGAGCACTTTCTTCTCCCTCAGGAAACTTTATACCCAAAGCTCACTCCACTATTTGAAATAAAGTTTCATTGTAAAATGTGATTAGGTGGAGTCTGAAGTTGGCATAATGTTTGGGAAATTTTTAAGCCTGTTTTCTCTGGAACCAAAATCCATCTCCACCTTGATCGTAGCTGTTGTTTCTTGCAAAGTAACCAGTGAGGAATACTGCCAGCTAGCAGAGGGAACAAGGCCTGATCAAGCAAAATTTCACTTTAGAACCCTGACATTATAACAAACCCAGGACACCCTCTGGCTGCAATACAGACTTGCTGGTTTGTGGGAGGCCAGAGGGTGAGGGTTGCAAGGCCCAAAAGGCTCACGCCTCCCCCTCTCTGCCCCCGCTCAGTTTCTTCACATCTTCTCTTCTTCTTTTTTTTTTTTTCTGTTTTCTCTTTCTTAAATACGTTATCGCAGAGGCATTATCACGGAACATTCTGCTACCAATTGGCTCGGCCTTGGCCAGCAGAGGGTCCGCCTTAGGCCCAGCCGAGTCCACTGGACAAAGGGGAGCGACTTCTAGTAGCTTCTTACAGAAGCTGCCACTGTAACCCCCCCTTACTAAATAAAACAAGGACAGAGTAATTGCCTTAAAAGTGGAGTCAATACATAGGGGCAGGCTGCAAAACTTATGCACAGAGAGCCAGCTACTTGCCAGCTTGTGTAAAGAGGGAAGCTCTAATGATGGGGGTGCAATGAAGGATGTAACTTGTGTAGGGTGTCAGCAGAGCAGCAGCAGACACAGGGTGGCTTGATAGATTGACTATCCCCTCACCCTAACAAAGTTTTGCTCCATTCTAAGTGAAAGCAGCTCTGTGGTTCTTGTCTCTGATTGACTTACTGACTTTGTTTCCAAAGAGGTTACTTTTTCAATCAGCAAAAAATGAAGAGCAATATCAAAGTGCAAATCTCCACAATGTGCAGTTTTAGAAATATAAATAACACATAAATATATAATACACAATATAAGATTATATATAGCATAAAATGTATAATGTATATTGTGTATTCTGTTGTATGATGTATGATTATATAATTAATCACATATCATATCTCTTATATAATATTTAATATGTTAATAATATGTTATATATTATATATTACATTTCTACCTGCTGGAAGGAATCTTTCAGCACATTTTAGGACCAGATTCAACAAGGAAAGAACCAACTAAAGTTCAGCCCAATGTGCAACCAAGAGGAGCTGAAATTTTTTTCTCTAATATTTGCTTGGAGTGAGAAATGCTAGGAAGAGTTGATTTTGTTCTTAAGGAAAGTCTTGTAAAAAGGATTACTAATTTTGTAGAAAAAAACCCAAACAAATAAACAAAAACCCCTCATAGCAAAGAAAATCTTGTACGAAAGAAAATCTTGTAGCAAAGCTATATGGCAAAGACAGGGTGACGTTCTAGCCAAGGGTGTTTATACATAGCATATGTTGTGGGTGAGGGTGTGAATGACACACGGAGCACCTGGGCAGCCATCCCTCCCTCTGCCTCTTAATTCACCTGCCTGTGGGAGGGGGCTGCAACCACAGGGCTCCCTCTACACCTGATGGAGGCAAGCTGCTTTCCCCTTAAGTGAGCCAAAGCAAAAGCATAACATGGGTGATATAAATTGTTGTCTGGAAAAAGCCTGTTTCTCCCATCTGGAGGGGATTGAATCTGTACACAGCTGGAAGTAAAGGTACCTTTGCAGGCACACGCTTCCCCCGCGCACTTGACAAATGCCCCTTTGCTGCAGTGGCTCAACACAGAGGGAGAGTTAGGTGCTAAAACAGGGGATTCATAGAAAATGCAATGCAGAGAGCATCTCCAGAGTGCTGAGGAGAGATAAGAAACCTACATCAGACCCCCTGGGCTACAGGAACACACCTTGAGCTGCTGGGGATGCAGAGTGCCTAACCTCTTCTGCGGTTAGGTAGTTAATGCCTTTCCTTGCAAAGTACAAGAGTGGTCAGACCTTTGTTTTAAAGCCCTGACAATGCTGCATGATGTTAGCTTTTCCTTCATACCTTTTTAAAGGTAAGACTTCCTTTTTACCGATTCCTTTTTAAGTCAGCATTGACTGGATATTGGAGAATTTAGTCCAAATTCAATCTGTGCTTGAAGAGAGATGAATGTTTCAAGGAATGCCCTAGCTTCTATCTACTAGTGTTGTGTAAGATAAAGAGACTCTTTTTTTTTTTTTTTTTCTAAAGCCTTTCTGATTTATACCATGTACTTTCACACTCATTAGAGTGAAGCCCAGGACACAAGTCCTCCTCCATACCAGACTGCTTTAACAATTAGTCTGTAGAGGCATCCACCCCTCCTCACTTGAGCATGTCAGTGATTCATTTTGCATGGTAGTGGAGGAGCTACAATGGGCAGGACACACACTCTTACATCCCACACACAGCCAAGTGTCCCCAGCTACCAGCTGGCAGAGTCCCAGCTCTCTTCAGGATCCACCCCAACACCTGGCTCCTGAGCCCCTTGCCTCCTCGCCAGTCTGTGCTTGCCCATGGTTGCAACCCCACACGCACCCGCAGCCCGCACACCCCCATCTCTCCGGTGCTGGGCCCGCAGCCCTGCTCCCATGACAGGGCAGGCGCTCAGCCCTGCCTCACATGGGCACAGAGGATGGGGAGCCCTTGCCCAGGATAATAATCAGAAACAAATTTTAATGAGAAGACAGGAGAGGCTGCACTGGCTAGCACAGGCATGGCTGGACATACGGAATGACTAGCACTCACTTACACACCACCAACCCCTTTTATCCCATTTTTCCTCTATTTTCTCATGTTTGTTTGTCTCTAGTACCCCTTGATCCCTCCCTTTTATCACCTTTGTTCCCTCTTCTAGACATCCCATCCAAAATGCCCTTCCCTGATGCAGAGTCTCGTGCCTGCTTCTCACCTGTCAAGTGACCCAGGCAGACCCTCTCCCATGGACTCATCTTGATAGGTCTCACCCAGTCCATGGGGTGGCTGCTCCCAGTGACACCCACGAGGGACTCCACTGGCTCCCATGGGATTAATGGGGCTCCCCCCCACCCTTGGGCCTCCCTGCTCCTTTTGCAAGTCTCTATTTATCACACAACGTAATAAACTTTTGCGTAAACCCAGTAGATGTTGGAAGCATGCCATGGCTGTGTTTATTTTGACAGGTCCTCGAGGAGCTTTATGCCTCATTAGTCTGCTCTCTGCAAGCAGGCAAGTGGGGACCTGGAGACTGAGACCCCTTTAAAGAGTGGGGAACATTTTGTACATGCCAGTCATATATAGATGTTTGAGTTAGATCCTAGGAAGCAGTTCGTTATGGTGTCCCTGGGGGATCTGGACCAGTTTGGGATCCCTCTGGGCACAGGAATGGGGCAAGTTCCACCGGAGCCTGGAGGCTGCACAGGAACAGGGTTGAGCTATCAGAAGGAGAAAACAAGGCTCCATAAGAAAGCAGTAAAAGCACTAAAACAAAGCATGTTTATTTGTATAACTGAAAGAAAAAAAGTCCTTGGGTGTTGTGAAAGCCTGCTGTCAGGAGGCAGGTTTTGATAACCTTTCAGTATTGATTAATCAGTTGCTGGGTTAATTTGAAACAAAGCCTGCGGCTTGTTTAGGAAGTGGCAGGATTGCAGCTTAGTAGTGTCCAAAATACCGTATCGCTATCAAGGCTAATTTAACACTGATGGGATCAATAGGGTTCCTAAGGCTAGCAGTAGATGAGAAACATGGCTTATTACATGCTGCTCTAGTTCTCCATGGGAAAGAGGAAAAATATGCAGTAGGGTGAGAGTGGAAATTGTGGAGTCCTGGAAATCAGGCAGGTACTACTGGCTTGCTCCAGTGAGTCACCTGAAGCGACCAGCAAGTCGACTCCATCAGGGGCCCAGCTTAAGTGCCTATATGCTAATGCATGTAGCACAGGGAACAAACAAGAAGAGTTAGAGATGTGTGAGTGACTGCAGGACTACGACCTTGTTCGCATCATGGAGGCATGGTGGGATGTTTTCTATGACTAGGAGTTGGAATGGAGGGTTACAGGCTCTTTAGGAAGGACAGGCAGGGGAGATGAGAAGGGAGTGTCACCCTCTATGTCAATGACCAGCTGGAGTGCATGGAGCTCTGCCTGGGGATGCATGAGGAGCTGACAGAGAGCTTATGGGCCAGGATTAAAGGGAAGGCAGGGACAGGTGACGTTACAGTGCGGGTTTGCTACAGGCTCCTGGACCAACTGAAAAAAAACCAAAAAGGAAGCCTGTAGAGCTTGGAAACAAAGACAGGTAGCATGGAAGATTACAGAGAGATTGTGCAAGCAGCCAGGGATCAAGTTAGGAAGGCTAAAGCCCTGACAGAATTAAATCAGGCCAGAGACATCAAGGAAAGCAAGAAAAGCTTCTTTAGGTATGTCGGGGATAAAAAGAAGACCATAGAGAATGCGGGCCCTCTCCAGAAGGAAATGGGAGACCTGCTTACCATGGGGACATGGAGAAGGCATTTGACACTGCCCTGCACAACATCCCTGTCTCTAAACTGGGGAGACATGGATTTGCCAGATGGACAATTTGGTGGATAAGGAATTGGCTGGATGGCTACACTCAAAGAGTTGTGGTCAATGGCTCAACGTGCAGGTGGAGACCGGTGATGAGTGGAGATCCTCAGGGGCTGGTATTGGGACCAGCCCTGTTTAACATCTTTGTCGGTGACACGGACAGTGGGATAGAGTGCACCCTCAGCAAGTTCATCAACAACACTAAGCTGTGTGTTGTGGTCAACAAGCTGGAGGGAAGGGATGCCATCCAGAGGGACCTTGACAGGCTGGAGACCCGGGCCAATGCAAACTTCATGAAGTTCAACCAGGCTAAGTGCAAGGTCCTGCATCTGGGTTGTGGTAATCTCAGGCACAAATACAGGCTGGGCAGAGAATGGATTGAGAGTAGCCCTGAGGAGAGGGACTTGGGAGTGCTGGTGGATGAGAAGCTCAACATGAGCAAAAAATGTGTGCTTGCAGCCCAGAAAGCCAACTGCATCCTAGACTGAATAAAAAAAGAAGTGTGGCCAGCAGGTTGAGGGAGGTGATTCTGCCCCTCTACTCTGCTCTGGTGAGACCCCACCTGGAGTACTGTGTCCAGTTCTGGAGCCCCCAACCTAAGAAGGACATGGATCAGTTGGAGAGGGTCCAGAGGAGGGCCACGAAGATGATCAGAGGGCTGGAGCACCTCTCCTATGAGGACAGGCTGAGAGAGTTGGGGCTGTTCAGCCTGGAGAAGAGGAGGCTCCAGGCAGACCTGATAGCGGTCTTCCAGTACCTCAAGGGGGCCTACAAGAAAGATGGGGAGAGGCTGTTCAGTGGGGCCTGTTGCGACAGGATGAGCGGTAATGGTTTTAAAATAGAGGGAGGTAGATTTAGATTAGATATTAGGAAAAAATTGGAACACTGGACCAGGTTGCCCAGAGAGGTGGTGGATGCCCCATCCCTGGAACTGTTCAAAGCCAGGTTGGATGAGGCTCTGAGCAACCTGATCTAATTGGAGAGGTTCCTGCTCCTTGCACGGGGATTGGACTAGATGGCCTTTGAAGGTCCCTTCCAACCCAAACTATTCTATGCTTCTATGACATCTCTCTGAAACAGCGACAGAGAACTGAGAGAGGTTCCTTTCTATATCTAACTAACTTAGTTGTGCCCCTTGGCTGGAACATCCTTTTTGGAATATTGTTGTCAGTACTTGCCCACTTTCCCTTCTTTCTTTCTCTCTCTCTTTATTTAAGCCTCCAAACATACAAAATCTGAGTTTTCCCTACAAAGGTAAGCCTCTGTGCAATCCCATAATTTTTGGTGGTACCAACATAAGCCTCACTTCTGTACAGAACTGCTTCTGGATATTGTCTGGTAAATATTGCCTCCTGGTATGAAGCTTTAGAGTTAGACACAAAAAAAGCACCTGGAGTCTTGAAAGAGAGGTGTGACGATGCTCACAAGCTGCAGTACGTCCCATTCCCCTGGATGGCCATATATGCTCGTGCCATGCAAGGGGAGAGATGGAGATGCCAGAAGAAATACAGGCAGCACGCTTTATGTAGCAGGCCTGCAGTCAGCATGATCTGTGGGGAGTTGCCAGTAGCAAACACTAAGGAAAAAGATAAAATCCTGGTCCTCTCTGGGAGTTAGGCATCTTCACCAGCTCTGAATGGAAAGCACTGAACCCCAAAGGCAGTAGCTGTATTCTTTTGTTCAAAGTACGAAATGACGTGAATGGAAAGTGTGTTGCCGATTCTCTTGGTTTTTCACAGTTTAAAAAGGGAGAACCTTATTTAGTATATCAGTGTATTAATTGAACTATCAATCTATATGGCAGACTAACAGAGTTCTCAGTAAGAAATTAGGAGCAATCAATTCCCTTTCCTCCCTGCCTGAAAGACTTCAGCTTCACGTCCCAGCAGCGTGCCAACCAACAGTGACAGCATCACATTCCTGCATGTCCCTTCTTCCTCCAGTCTTGAATTTTTTCTTGCAAGTGGCACCAGTACGATAAGACAGATTGGGAATGGCTCTTCCTTCTGTCTCCACATCTAGTACCATCCCAGAATAACCCATGTAGCCCTTACCTCTTCTTGGAATCGCTAGGCTCTGTGATGTTTTGAAGGGTAAAGTTTGGTTGAATTCTAGTACCTTCTAGGTTAGACAAGCAAAGATGATCAGAAGGACAGCTTAGGACTTCTGGTCTTTATCAGAGGATGCTGGCACTTCCTGCACAGGTCCAAGGTTATGATAAGTTGACTGCAAAGCATTAAAGGGATTCAGCCAGAGTATTCCCTTCTGTGTTGCAGGTTTGAACCCAGCTGGTCATTACAGTGATGAAGAGGGAACTTCAGATGGCCGGTAAGTGATTTATTTGGGAAGTGTTTATTTATACATTCCTATCTGGCACACACATCATTGACAGTCATATTTCATGGTGATGGGGGAGACACTATGTGTAATTATCTCAACCAGGCAGTCATTTCCTCCTTTTAGAGAAAAGATGAAGAGTTCTGAAGTCAAAAGAATGGCAGGCCCTCCTTCCCAGAAGCACTGCTCCTTTCCATGGTAAAAATTTATGTGGTTCATGTAAGAATCTTCCTGTCTGAGAAAGCTAACTGAAAAATGCATTTGGATCGCAATTTGTTTTCAATTGCCAAACAATCTAGCATGTGATGGTGGCAGTTCCAGGCAACAAAATACAAAATTTTTGTACCTTGTTAGAGATACTGTGTTTAACAATTATTTTTTAATCCATCCTATTTAATTTCTCAGCAATGTCACACACTGACTGGAGATTCGAATTGGTGACCGCAGGATCCTTTCTAGTTAGATCTACCAGGCTGGGGATGGGCACAGCACCAGGGCTTTGCCTCCACCATTAACTCTTGTCTCCTCCCTCCTACCAAAAGCTTTGGAGCTGTACTGGAAGTTGTGGTTGTTCTTCTCACAGCCGCCTCATGCCAAAGCAGCTCCATAGTCTCTGAAGGTCTGAGGCAGAGCCCCACATCAGCATCAGGGAAGTTGCCCTCAGCTGTATTACATCACGAGTGGCCAGCTGCTATGCACTAGCCTCTGCTCCCAGCAGTGCTGCCGCACGAGCTGTGGGTCCGCAGGATCCTTCCCCACATGGGACCCTTGGCTGAAAAGGAAGTCTTCCTCTCCATTCCACCATCCTGTGTATATGACTGCTTTTTGAGTCTTTCCTCCTCACAGCAGCTCTTTTTCAGGCCATAAGCATAAATATAGTTTAGAAGAGTAGGATCCTAGAGACTCCTGGAGCCTTCTGAACACTGCAGCCATGGCACAGTATCCTGAAAGAGAAAAAATACCCAGCAAAAGTTAACATCAAATTGAATTCAGGAGTGTATGTAGGAGTATAAAAGTATGTATTGAGAGGAGTATCATCCTCTTAGTAATTTCCATGGGAGCTAACTTTCAATCAAATAATGCAGTCAAAGTTCAAGCCAAAGAAAATGAGCTTGAATACAAAATGAACAGAGCTCAGCTAAAACTGGAATCAATAGAGTAGCAAACTTGATGACCTGTTCGTCTTAGTATCATGTAATTGAGCCCAAATGGTATTTAAGCAGAAAGAAAACTGGCCTTACCGTTTGTTAATAATTACTCACATTCTGGTAACAAGGCTACAGGAGTGTTCCTTTAAATGCATGTCGTGTGTTAGAGTTAGTACCTTACTCCAAGTAAGGGTAGCTGATGAACTCCAGCCATGGGAAAAGAATCAAATACAAATTAAATATTTAATGGCTTTAGCAAATGCAGTGGAAGTAGATACATAAATTACAGGGGAAAAAAAAAAAAGAATCCCCGAAGTAAGGAGAACTTAATCCAGCAGCAGCCTTCTTTAAGAGTTTCCAGTCTTTTTTATTTTGGAGAGTTGCACAACAATGACATATCCAGTGCAGCAGCTTGTAAGCCCACATTTTGCAGTCAGTTTTCATGAAGCAAAAGTGTAACAGTAAACAAAGGTGCATTGCACTTAGACAGTGCAGTTTGCATGCTTTTGGTCTGCAAATGATTTCATATACACATTTAAGACTCACGATAGCTTCATTGTAATTAGCCAGTAATACACAAAATTATGAAGCACTGTATCAAGCCACAGAAAGGTATTGCCTTGTTTAATCAACAGTGTTGTTCAATGAAACTAATCAAAAAATGATGCATGAAATACGTAGAACTGATTAGGGAAAGAAAAAAAAAAGTTTTAACTTTTCAAGAAAACCTACATATCTGTCTAAGATTATCCTTTTCCTGATGACATCCTGCTTATTTTTGTGTTTGGAGGCTAGGAAGATAATGCTGAATCACGGTGCAACAGGAAGAAATATTTAAATAGTGGTAGAGTGGGGTTCCCCCTCGCTTTTTTTTTTTTTTTTTTGAGTGATGAAAAGGTTTCTGTATTTAGTAAGGACAAAACTGAAGCTCTCTGAGGTTAGCAAGTCTTTGAATTGATTCCAAGGGGGTTTCTGCCAGTGATTAATTCTGCAATTTCATTGTGTTGCTGCTTAAGCTTTCTTTCCCCTTTTGGAAGAATAACTGAAATCTCAGTATATAGGGGCATGCTCAAAAGTAACCAAGATACAACCCGTAGCTGGAAGGCACTGTTCCCTAGCCAAGATGTGGCAATTGACCATGTTGGCCTTCAAAGCCCATTGGAATACAAAGTAAAATTGATTATTTAAATCAACAGAAGTCTTAATGGAACTTTTAGTGCAATATCAGATTTCAGCCATCTGTGATATGCAACATTTTGCATTTTGAATTACATTAAAATTGCATAGTAAGCAAAATAGATACTGTAACAGTAGATAGTAGACAACAAACCATTTTACTTCACAATGCCACAGCCAAGGAAGATGGTTGGTTACCACACCCCAGCTGAGGAAAAACAAACTTGCAAGGAAAGGAAAGTTTTTGAAAGTACTAATTCAATTGCTTGTGCTTATGCAAAGATCCCCATACCAGGGCATCAATATTTTCATTACACTGTTGACCTCAACAATCAATCATTGCATCTGCAGCACAATTTCTCTCTTTTAATCAGTCTTTCAAGTTCTCCTTTCTCTGTTTGTCATATAGATTAAATATAATTAAAAGATAATGCAGCAGAAACTAGGTGACTTCCGTTGCTTAAAGCTGTTATTTCATTAATATCTTTATTCCTTTTCTTCATCTGGTCTTCATGAAATTCAATATATGGAGGACTGATTCAAAGGACATGCAGTTATTAACCAGAATTAGTCTTACTAAATCAATTTTCTATTACAATTTCATTTCAGTATACTGGAATTTTATACAACGTTCATTACAAAAGTCTTCACATTTCTGTAAATATTCTGACTTGAGGCATGAGGATAAGTCATAGAATAGTTAGGGTTGGAAGGGACCTTCAAAAGTCATCTAGTCCAACCCCCCTGCAAGGAGCAGGGACATCCCCCACTAGATCAGGTTGCTCAGAGCCCCATCCAACCTGGCCTTGAATGTTTCCAGGGATGGGGATCTACCACCTCTCTGGGCAACCTGTGCCAGGGTTTCACCATCCTCAGTATAAACATTTTTTTCCTTATCTAGTCTGAATCTGCATCCCTCTCTTTTAAAAGCATTACCCCTTGTCCTATTACAACAGGCCCTGCTGAAGAGTTTCTCCCCATCTTTCCTGTAGGCCCCCTTCAGGTACTGGAAGGCCACTATAAGGTCTCCCTGAAGCCTCCTCTCCTCCAGGCTGAACAGCCCCAACTCTCTCAGCCTGTCCTCACAGGAGAGGTGCTCCATCCCTCTTATCATCTTTGTGGCCCTCCTCTGGACTCTCTCCAACTGGTCGATGTCCTTCTTAGATTGGGGACTCAAGTCATCGTGACTTATCATTTGAACAGTTCTCTATTTATAAGAGCTTTGTTTATCTATACTTTCTGAAGTTATGCAGAGAATTGCCCGGTAGATAATCTGAGCTGCTTGGGAGTTCAGGTCCACTTCCCAAGGACCAAAGACATCATAATAGGGCAGAGCAAGAAATCTGAATTTTACATTGCAGGTTTGTTGCTTACACTATGAAAAATTATATATGTTATGTTATTATATATGTTGGGTGAATTATTATTGTTGTTATTTTATTTGAGTTGGTAGTAATAGTTTTTGTTATTTCACCTTGTTTTAAGTACAACCAAGCTGGACCTTTTTTTGGCATTTCATGAGTATTTCCAGCTCTCCAGGCTTTTCCTTCCTGTCTTGTCCAAAGGCATCAAAACCAGCTCCTTTTTCCAAGCTAGCTCACTCTGGACTGGAGAAAAAAACATTATTTTTTTCTTACATAATATGTCTAAAGTCTGTTACGGGTTTTTGTTCCAGGAACTTTTGATGGGTAGAGGCAATTGTCAATAGCCTGTCATAAGGGCTCTTGCTAGCAGTAGGTTATATATGAAATAATTATGTGTAACTTTTTCTGCAGTTTCCGCATTGAGACTACTACTTTTTAATCAAAATCATCCAGTGTTTGTTCATCATACTGGACCTAGGAATGTTCTCTGACATATTTTTGTCCAGTATGTCACATTTCTGTGGAAAGAATATTTAAGTCAATCTTTAAGTCAATTTTTCCACAGGTACTGGTGGAAAAAATGTATCTTTTAAAACAAATTCCAAGCTACAGCTATTTCCACTTTTCTGTAGACCCTTTAGACATCTGCAAAACCATCTGGAAACAAGGAGAGGCAGATGTTTTGTGACTACAGTTCTTCCAAACGACCACAATGTAATGAACCATCTATTTTACTGCATAACATACATAATCTCCAAAAGTGTGGATCCTCCCATCAAGTACCCATGGTCCACAAATCACAGGGCTTCAAAACAGTAGTTTGGGTAAACTGGTATAATTTGTGAATTCTAATTCTTTGTAGGAGCCTTAGATTTACAATGACATTCACAAAATAAGCAACCACCACAGATTTGCATGTTACAGACAACTAGAAAAGGTGTCAAAGTGAATCTTATCTGGATTATAATGCTGCTGGCAGAACTGTGCAAATGCTTGCTGTAGAAATGTTACGTAACAGTGGAAGGAAAAGTACTGTACTTCTCCAAATCTTCATATGTTCCTAGGAAGAGTTAATGTTCCCCTTTTTAGGTGCTGGATATAAACACTGGATCTGAAATCACAGCCCAGCTCTAATCACTGGAAATATTGTCATTAGTCAGGATGGAGCTCATATTCAGATTTAGAAACACATGTCAATTGCTACCGAAATGCACAGCTCTTCTATTTAGCTTAGCTTGCTGGTTGCACTAATCACAACCTGTTGGGCTAATATTGCCCTAAAAACAGGGAGGACCTGGACATGCCAAGGACCGACAGAAGTTCTGTGTCTTGATGCCCAGCATGCTAGTGGTCCTGAAAAGCTTGCCTTAAATGGAAAAATATCTCTGTCTATGAACAAAGCTTGAAAAGAAACAGAAAAACATTAAAAGTTACAGAGGCAAGTACTAAAGATGCTTGGGCCTTGATTGCCAGTCTGTTTTTATTGAGCAAATCTGTGAGTGCTAGTGCAGTGGGACTAATGAATGCATTGAGGCACTCTGCTCCCTTGTGAAGGAGATTTCTACTGCAGCGTGAAATGAAGGCAGAGCTGAATTTCTGTCTTCCAAGGGTCCATCCTGCAGACTCAGCCCCATGGAAAGAGAGTCTCACTCGGTGCTTCTGGAAAATGCTTTCTTTTCCTTCTGGAAACAGCAAGGAAGTGCTTCTGCTTGTCTCCTCCATAATTTTTATGGCTTTCACTTCCAACAGCCTTTTGTCAGTGCCAGAGAGTAGGTATGAATCAAGACATCGGTCTATTGTGCTCATCAAAATGGAGGCGTTTTCCCCCCAGAAATTCCATTCTCCCCATCTAAACAGTCAAGGCAACAGTGTGCCTATTCAAATTGCAAAACATGAAGTAAGGAGTCAGGAACTGTATTAACTTTGTCTGATAGCACCTAGCATGATGGGTTGTGGTCTGTAGTTTGGGTTTAGGCACTGTCATATTGCAAACAGTAAATGTCATGGAAAGTTGACTAAAATATGGTGAATTTTTTAAAAACTCAGTCTCAATAGAATTTTTTATTTGTCCATAATGCATGAAGAAATATTTTTATACAAATCATTTACCATAGGCATAAATTAATGTCTAACAGTCTTGTCAGGGAGAGAAAACAAATTTGCATGAAGCACTTTGATGTATTTGTTAACTGACCCTTTTCCTACTTCCTTTAATGAGAATTTCGTATCTGGAAAAATGTATCATTTGTTTCTGATTGCTACGTACCAAAAGAGGAGGGAGAGAGTCATTTTAGAACAAGCATTCACACCTGGTCTTTATATAGCTAAATATTCTACATCTATTTCATAGTCAGCTTGCAGAGTGGATTAAAAAAAAAGATAAATGACTGCACCATTTATCTGACTTTTCAAAACAACTAATGCCTATTTCCATAATGAGAAGTAGATGGAACACGAGAAATGTAGGTTTAGTTTATTTCTCACCTTGTTTTCCTTCTCACATTGTTTCTCTAAAGACCTTCTGTCATCTTCATACTACTAAGAAAATAAACAGGGAATTAGGGTTCGTATATATTGCTTCCTTCTGTAGACACAGTTCTAGAAAGGGAGTGAAAAGGAAGGGCATAGACTCAGCATTGCTGCTGTCTATCTCAGTGAGATGGTGAGTCGCATAGATATTAATGCTGAGAGGTGGCCTTCCTTTGTGCCACAGTGTCATGCTGTCTTAAAACTGACGTAGGCCAACTGCTGCCCTCTTGCATTTCCTCCTTGCAATAAAACCATTCACTACTAAGGACCGTTTAATTTGATTATTGCTATCTGTAGCCACAGGCTACTTCCAAATGTAATTATTAGCCTAAGATTATTCTTAAGAATTGCTTCAATCTCCCATTGTCTGCTGGTTCCCCTGAGCTCTACTTGGTGGTCACTGAAACCCAGCCCTTCTGGTAGAGGTGGAGAGAGGGTCAGGACATCTCAGCAGAGTGTATATAAAGCTATTATCATAACACCTCTTGTTAAGCATAAACACTCAGCACAGCAGGATCTTTGAAGGCTACCAGCACCACAGTGCAAACAGGACGAGTGTGAAATCCATTTGTCATCTACTGAAGGGTCAGGAGCAAAGTTGCTATCAGATGGACTGAGCACTCAGGATAAAAACAGCAATGCAGGCTGTAATCAGCATCCAATGGAGGCTGTAATCTACATCAATCCAAACCATCTTATTCCTTCTTGTAGGGAAGTCAGCCAGGAAAGGATTAAGGACAACCCGGGCTACCTGGCCCAGAAGATGTCATGAAGGAGACTGTGAAACAATGAGAAGAGTGATGGCAGAGGTTTATGTTATTTAGAGGTTTTGCTTTATTTTCTGCAATCTGTGGATTCTGTCTTTGCTTGAAGCACTTTGAAGGAACTTGAAACCAGCCTGAAATGGAGGAAGGATGACTTCTAGCTCTTGACTGGACAGTCATGTAAGTACACTCTCTCCCTTGATTAATTCCCATCTCATGATGGCAGTTTAACATTGAGGAAAAAGGCAAGGAAAAGGGTTTCTGTGAATCTGTCTTGTTCAGCTAATAGACAAGAGTACTGCAAGATTTTAGCTTATTGGAAATGAAAAGAGCTCTTGACTGCATGCATCTCCTGAGAAATCTTTGCTAGCTTTCCAGCACCAGATTGTATCACTTCATAGCTGGTTAAACAGGTCTTGCAGATATAGAATCATAGAATGGTTAGGGTTGGAAGGGACCTTCAAAGGTCATCTAGTCCAACCCCCCTGCAAGGAGCAGGAACATCTTCAACTAGATCAGATTGCTCAGAGCCTCATCCAACCTGGCCTTGAACATTTCTCAATTCTCGATATCCGAGAATCTGTTTGGGAGCTTTGTCACCAGTGTGGTTCCCCTCTGACTGAGGCATCTGCTGTGTCTCTCTCTGGGTGCTACTTACATCACATCACTTTCCAACACGTTACCTGAGTCTCATCAAAATACTTAGAATGAACCAAGCCATACCAGGTATTCAAACATTTACCAGGCTCAGATGGTTCAGATCTCTGTGGGACTTTCTATTTTCTTTACTTCAGACTTCACATCTCAGACACTCCACAGTGACATGAGGACATTTCCAGAGAAATGCAGCATCCTATAAATTGTCTTCAGTCTTTCTATGCTTAGTTAAGAGGACACATTTGCGAGGAGGTACAAGGGTACTCCAAATCTCACACAGGACACACAAGGTAAGATCAGAAGGAGGGAGAAGAATTAATTTCACCTCTGAGTTAACTTCCTTTGACTTTTGGCATGCCCAAAGTAAGATGGGCATTCACCCAGGCTCACTGGAGAGTGAATCAGTTCCCAAGTGCTGAATAGCCTCTGAAGGAGATAATTTCCTTTAATTGGTAATACTGGGAGCCTGGGGTCCTCACAGAGGAGAAAAAAAATTAGATACTCAGAGATAAATGGGATAGGGAATCTGAGCCAAGGAGCCTAAGGACAAAAACTTTATCAAATGTTGAGGTAGGAAAAATAATAAAAAATAATGTGAGGCTTTTGTAAAAAGCCACCCTTACAAATGGGTTCAGGAACTGTGAAGTTAGACTTCAGAGGTGGCCGTTCCTCTGTTTGAACCAGTTGTCTGACGAGGCTTTTATGTGCCTTTTGAATCTCTTATCTCCCAGTCTCTAGAAGTTGCAGTGCCTAGAGCTCAAGTGACGCACATACATTTTAGTTTGATGGTTTCATGAGCTGTATGAAAGAAAATTAGGCCCTTAAATAAGACATTAAAAAAAATGTAAAATATGAGGATCAAATATTCTGGGGTCCTGGTTGTAGACTTTCTCTAAATCTCCTTCTACCAAATACTCCCAGGAAAACTTTGCCAGTGTTGTCAACAAATGCCTGTTTTAGAAAGGCTGGTCAGTTGAGTCCATAGATATATAGATGGCTGTAACACAAAAATATGCAAATAACCTTTTCTCATGGTTTAGCCCCAGTCAAGAGTATGCACTATGCAGCCACTTGCTCACTCTCCCTGAGGGGGGAGAGAAAAACAACACAAAGCTTGTGGGTTGAGATGAGGACAGAGAGAGATCATTCAGTAGTTACTGTTACAGGTAAAACGGACTTGGCTTGGTGAAAACAAATTCAATTTATTAACAATCAAACCAAAGCAGGATAATGAGAGCCCAATTCAGATCTCAAGAACACCTTCCCCCCACCCTTTCCTTCTTTGCAAGTGTTGTAGTTTAGCCCCACTCGGGACCAAGCTACACAGTCTCTCACTCACTCTGCTCACACTCCAAGGGAATTGGGGAGAGAGAATATAACAAAAAAAAAAGCTCAAGGTTTGAGATAAGGACAGGGAGAGATCATTCAAGTTACCGTTAAGGGCAAAATAAGGTCAACTTGGGGAAAACTATTGCAATTTATTATTAATAAAACCAAAGCAGGATAATGAGAGAGAACAAAAACAAGTTCCCTCCACCCCTTCCCTCTTCCTGGGCTTAACGTCATATAAAATTATCTCCACATTCTTCCTCTCCCAAGTGGCACATGGGGAATAGGGAATGTGGGTTATGGTCAGCTTATCGCATGTTGTTTCTGCGGCTCCTTCCTCCTTAAAGGAAGAACTCCTCACATTCCTCCCCTGCTGTATTGTGGGGTCCCTCCCACGGGCTGCAGTACTTCACAAACTGCTCCATTGTGGGGTCCTCTTCCACAGGTCCTCTTCCCTCAGGCACAACCTGCCCCAGCGCAGGCCCTCCACGGGCCACAGCCTCCTTTGGGCATCCACCTGCCCCGACATGGGGTCCTCCATGGGCTGCAGGTAGATCTCTGCTCCTCCATGGGCCCCATAGGCTGCAGGGAAATCTTGCTTGGAGCAACTTGACGACTCCTCCTCCTTCTTCACTGACCTTGGTGCCTGCAGGGTGTTCCTTTCACATCTCCCCACTCTTCTGTTCTCTCTGCTTTACTGGGCTGGGCCAGTCCAGGCCCAGACAGCTGCCCAGTGGGAGGCCATGGGTGAGATCCACAAGGCCCATGCCTCTCCCTCTCTGCCTGTATTTTTGTTTTATTTTCACCTTCTTAAATACGTTACCATAGGGGTGTTATCACCGTCACTGATTGGCTCGGCCTCAGCCATTGGTGAGTGTGCCCTGGAGTTGGCTGGGTCCACCTGTAGCCTCCCCCCGTGCCCCCAACCTTTCCTGCATTTTAAGAGCATTAAGAATATTTTGAGTGACACCCACCCCTGTCGTAGTGATGTAATAGACACACATTCATAATTACAATCCTTTCACTTTTTTGTACTTCTATTTATTGCATAAAGGCTTTTCTTTTCAGAAATGTTTACAGTGAGACTTTTAAATCCAAATTACTGCTTTGCCAACATTTTGTTGCATATTTATAACTACTTGTGACATGATGCCAACTGCTGAATTAATTATTTAGTGAATATTTAGCATGACACTTGAAGGAATGTGATGAAAGTGCTGGCTCTAGACACTATTTTAAGAACTCTTATTAACGAGTGCTGGAAGTACCTCAAGGTACTTCTCTAGGGACTGACACTACAAAAGGGGAAATCAGAGGCAAACCTTCTACCAAGTGAAACAGAGAGTGAGGGCCACTGTCATTTTTCATGCACTTTCTGGAGTTTCTCTATGTATTCCAAACTTTCAGCTGTCTATGGAAGAGAGCAACTCAATTTGAAATTATGACTTAGTTACATTTGGGAAAGTCTCTTGACCCACTTGCTCATTTCTTTTCAGAACTAATACTTTCCTTCCAACAGATATCATTCATAACTAGAACACAAGTGCAAAAGGCCACTTTTCATTCATTTTCTCATTTTAATTTTCTGGTGAACTTTAGTTTCATAGCTTTCATGGGTGTCTCTCCTGCTTCTGGGGGTTTTCTGCCGCAGTCCAAAAGGGAGAGTACTTGAGGTTGTGATGTGAAAGGTGCTTAAGGCAACATCAGAAATATACACTGAGATTAATATAATGGATTTACCCTTACTTTAATTCCTTCATGAAAGGGAGAGGGTACAATTTTAACAAAAAGATGTTATTCTTTAAAATCTTTATATTTTAACACCTAGAAGTTTAAAATGTGTAAAAAGATGTGTTAAATAAAAAGGTAGGTCTTAATACAAACAGATTTTGACCTCTGTGTAAATCACTATCTGGACAAGCTCCTCCTCAACGTGGGGACAGACAGGGTGAGGAAGAGAAAGAAATGGGACACTCAATCAGAAGACAACTGTGAAATTCCCAGCATTGAGTATTTTGAAATCAACACTTGTGTCAGTTCCACTGACTGTAATTCTATTGAAGCACAACTTTAAAAAATAGGTTTGAAGAATGGAACTTGGAAGATTTCTACATCCTCGGAAGAAAGGTGTTTAGAAATAATCTCAGTAGCTTAGCTTGAAATTCCTCATCTGCAGACATCTGGAGTGTGAACAGATATTTTTTAAAAGTCAGGAATTTGAAATGTGGTAAAAATACTTTTCAAAGGTGATAATAGCAACTGTGAATGAATATGCAGAGATTAAATCCTGTCTGAAACCTCTAGCACTATTACATTAACAATCACTGGTATCTCAAAGAAAACTAAGTTTTTCTCTGTGACTGGGGGTGAGATCCTCTAGAAGTCCAAAGAATGACATTGATCAAGAAACAGAAAAAAATCCAAGTCTTAAAAAGGAACTGGTAACTTGCCAATATTTGATAAATCTCTGTAAAATTTTCCCTCTCAGCCTTTTGCAGTCCTAAAAGAAAATGACAGATCTCTTTGCTTTGCCTGGCACTGCCCCTCTCAAAACATCCTCCTTGTTAGGTAGCTCCTGGGATCTACTAGTCTAAAAGTTGTCCTGCACACCCATGGTCTTGGCTGTACCATGATGACAACATCCCTCCGCTTAGCACGAGCCTTGTCTGCCCCCAAATGCTCTGATCTCCCTGCTGGTTACGGGCTGTGAACCCCGTCAGAGAGTTTTTAATGTGATCTTTGCTACTTGCTGTCCCTCTTGCCATGTCTGCTGGGCCTTCTCTGTTCCTGTGTCTTGTCAAGATGACGGATATATTAAATAGCTGGTTAACTACCTGGCTGATGTTATACAAATAAAGGAAGGGAACAGGGAGAACATAATTTCCCAGGAAAATGGGATGACATTATTAGCTCCACATTATTATAGGCAAGCAACAAGTACTTGTTGCTTAATAAAGCAGGGGCAAATATTAACAGCTGCTACCAGAGGAGCGTACTGCTTGCAATAATCAGAAACAAGCTGCTGATGGGCTGTGTAATAGAATTACAAATCAGTAAAGAAAAACTAGCACCCCTTCTGACAGGTTGGTGTATGTAGAGATGAGATAATTATGGCCAAATAAATACCATAACAATAAAAATTCACAGGGAGGGCAGCATCAGGCAGAGGCAGGCCGCAGTGCAGAACTAATGAGCAAATTGTTGCTAAAATTCAACTCTCTTTAGCTGCAAAATGGAGATTAATTTGCTTTGTTATAAGGCACAGCTATTAAAAACCTCACAGGCCTGCAGATACATTGCAGTGCAGAGATGGTGAAATGAGATTTCTATGTCGGATTTGTACTCTTACAATTATGCATGAGGTTTTTGCATATTATTTGAGAGGCTGAGATTATTAATGACTCAGAATAATTTATATAGCCTTCGAAGTTACATCCTCTTTTACAAAACTGATTAAGATGTGCTTGCTCTCTTCTTTTCTCCCTCTCGTCACCTTCTATCTCCTTCCAGCTGTGCATCAATTAATGAACAAATATTATTTCCTCCACTCATGACAGTATCCAATTCCGTTTTTAGGGAAGTGTAAAACTCACATCAAACCTCCAGCCATTTGAAGTCCACTCATTATCAGAACAGATCATCTATGTTTAGTTGTTATCAGGTACTCAGAAGCTTTTCAGAAATACCAAATGTACATAGTGGCAAGAAAGTCGGCTACATAGGATCTGCCAAATGAAGAAGGACCTTATCTCAACATCGCATTTCTTTCCCAAGCCTTTGCCATATGACAGATGAGGCTGGAAGAGCTTACCAGACAGGCTACCAGAATCATAGGATGATTCAAGCTGGGAGGGATCCTAAAGGTTGTCTGGTCCAGCCTCCACTCAGAGCAGTCCTGGTTTCCATGTTAGCACAGACATTGCAGGTAGCAGTTATTTACAGGATCTCCCACATGAGTTTCAAGCCAGCTGCATCTGCGTTGGACTGCTTCCTCCCTGCTCTGTCCTTGTGTCTAGCTATTCTTGAATTTTTTGCCTTTTTTTTTTTTGGTCTTCTTTCCCCATCCCTTTATTTCACTGTATACCAGGGATGAGGTCCCTTTTTGCTCTAGTAGCATTAAGTCCACCTTGATGCCACCTCCTTCTTTCAAACCTTTCTGAGTATATCAGTCACAGCTGTTACAAAGATTATTTCTACTCCATTCCATTGCCTTTTTTTTGGTGTATTTCCTTTAGACTCTGTTTAGATAGGAAATAATTTGGGGCAGTATCTGTCACATCTTCAAAAGTGTCATAGAATATCATGGTGTCATCCAGCAAACCAATAATAATGAGAATAATGAAATTTTTCATAGCTGTCAAACTTACTTTATCAAGAACTCAATTTTTAAAACCACAGAAAATGAAATGTTTGTCTTGACTTTCTGTCAAAAACATAAAATTTCAAACAGGTATGAAATTAACTTATTAGCATTATTTTCACTCACTATTTTCACTTTCAATCTGCAAAAATGTTAGATATGCAAAAGCACATTAAGTGACATGTTGTCAGTTTATAACTAGTTTCATACTATTAAAATAGTGATTTATACTGTGTCAGCTGTACCTCTCACATTGTGGTCTCTCACTAATGTCTGCACTTAACTGCATCAGCTTAATAGCATTGCCTGCTGATACAGGACTTACTTATTTTCTCTTGGAAAGGTTTTTGTTCACATCGGTTTAAAAAAATATTAAATTTTGTGAAAAAAAAAAAATTTCCACTTAACAAAGTATTTTTTTTAAGTATTTGTTTTTTCATAATCCACTGGGGATCGTTGAGTGTCCCTAAGCTGAGGCAGTTTCTGGGAGCACTTAATTGTAGGAGTATACTTACAGAAATATCTCTTTGGCTTCATGGGTGTAATTTCACTGAACTTCATGAGTTGGTTCCTACATAACAGAGAAAATTATATAGTCTATAATACATATACATAGAAAATAAGCTTGAAATAATGAGTAAGACTGTTTAATACTCAAATAAATTGGCAGTCTTCACAGAATTACTTGAAAAGCTTGAAGAAAAAATGAACAAAAGCTGAAGTACAAACATTTTGCAGCCGTTATGGATGATCTTGTACAAAAGCAGAAGACAATAACACGTGCCTAATAATTAAACATTCATCATTGTACAGAATACTGAGAAATAACTTCAAACATATATGAGCAACAGCTTATTCTAGCAGATGAAACCAAATTTTGCTGTTTTCACATATCTGATCAGTCATAAAGCATCTTACATAACAAAATGTAGGTACATTTCATTCTTTCTTCTTCTGTGATTAGACACAGGATCATCTCATTATACAGCTGAGTGAAACCAGAAGAGGCTCTTCACTTCGTTACAAAACTCACAGTTGGAACCTTTTTTTTTCCCTCCTCTTGTTTCCAAAAATACATGTAAGCACATTATAGAAGATCTGGAAAACCTCTCTGCAATCCTCACACAAAAAATATTACTTGTGTGTGTGTACTAGGTACTTGGTGACTTTGCAAGTTATGAGCACTGTTGGAGTCGTACACACAACCTGCTCGAAGGCCTTCAGCAAAGAGCATCACAGGGAAACACATTTCAGAATGACAAACTGAATGGTCTCATGGGCTCATATGGCCTTAACATGTTTATTTTGGTTTCTGCATTGCACAGGGGTTGTGCTCTTCAAAATCCTCCTGCTTCATTAGTTTTGTTGTGCAACTAGCCACATTAATGAATTTGGTTCAGTCTTTCAAAGACATTTAGGTGTCCATTTCTAAGCAGGCTTCAACCCACTGCAACTTCAGAAAAATGAAGCATCTAGACACAGGCTGGTGGATAGGCTTCCTGGTGCCTAATTTGGTGAGGGGCTGAAAATAGAGGTCCTGACAGTCAGTGATAAAGTGATAGAGTTGGGAATGGAGAGAAGAGCCTTCCAAATGGTATACTTCCTTCTTTACTATCTCTGGTCTACAAAGCTAGTTCTACATTATCAAATTAATCAATGTCAGAAAGCATTGCCAGGTCCTCGGATGAGACTCACTGTACTAACATAGCCTGGGCCAAATTCCTGGGCATAGCTCAGATCACAACATGGCCAAGAAACCATTCTCAAAGGGCAGTTTGCATGCAGCCACTGTATTTTGAGAAATAATAGCGTTAATAGCCTGCACTTGGGCTCCCCTGTGCCATTTGGCCTCAATGCCTGAGAGTGGACCTTAGCATATTTATTTACTAATATAGACATAGTTCAAATGAAATGTAATCAATGGATTGAATAGCACCAGTTCCTTTTCCTTAGCCCAGCTTCTTGACTGTCTGACCAAAACTGAGTAAGAGCTTGCAACTCGTCTTTACATCATTGATTTCTAAACTGCTTACCTAATTATTTTCTTTAAATTTTTCTTGGCGTAATATCAGAAGAATTGTACAAGTCATTCAGTGCTTAGATCATAAACCAATCCAGAGATTCCTTATACCCTACTATTTAAAAATGAGAACTGGCCAAAGCTAGGTTGCAAAGTCATCTCCCATAATGTTGAGAAATTAATGAAAGATCCTCTTTCTCTTCAGTGAAGCTAGTGAAGGAAGAGTGACATGTTAAAATAAAGACTTTTTCACTCTTAATACTCTTATTAAAAGTTTGCATAACCTTGCGTATTAATTTAATATGACCCAGTGCTAAACGATAAATGAAATTGGCTTTTTGATTAGTACTAATCAAAAAGTATTTATAAAATGCATTTATGTAGCATTTTATATAACCTCTGAAAACAAATGAACACTCTGTTCAAGAATTAAAGCCAATAGTGTTAGATCTGCCCAAAAACTAAATAAAACCAGTGAAAGCAAGCACATTACGTGCCTTTTAAAACCCAGGCGTGTTGCTAGAGCATTATTGGATGAAATTCGAAGCTCTCTGCCCTATATATATACAACCAGGTCGGTAATTAAGTTCTTCTATTTGCTGTGTGTCTAGAAAAGCTTCCACCACTTATTCATTTAGCCAACCAGTTTTTTCAGTATTCCACATCCTTTTGGAATGGAATGTGTTGAGCCTCTCAATTCAATATTGGCTCCTCTACCATTTATTGTGTTTACAAAAGCTGCTCTGGAAGCTGTCTCATACTGTAGCAAAAGAGCAGCTTCAGCTTGTAAATCCCTTGCTAGCTCACTTTTAAGATTTACATATTAACACATTGTGAATTATGCTTCTGGATTGCATTGAGTATTGCTCTCCAGTATGAAAAGTAATTTATAAGCTTCCGTAGCCACCTCCATAATCTTAACCCAGATGTGATCTGCAGTATATTTACTTGTCTTATAACTCACTTGTAAACAGACAATCCATCTTGGTCCAACAGAAAAGCCTGAAGGTACACTAAAGGCAAAGCAAAGATTCTCTGTATAATATTATATGCCCATTTTGTCCTGGATGGGAACATTAGGGAACAAAAAGTGATCCAGGGTCTTCTTGGTTACTTATTGCAGGATGCTTGCTGTTGTTCTTAAAATGTCCCAAATGTTTTGTTCTAAGTCTATACTCTTCTCAGAAATTTCTGGACTTTGCTGTGCCTGTAGCTGGAAAAGATAATCTTTTGCAAGAGCCACTAATAAGTATGTAGCACCCACCCCACCTTATGCCCAACAAGTTGAGCTTTGTGACCACCTAAAAATCTCCATGTCATTGCTAAAGTCCCTTGCCTGCTCCTGTACTTCACCATCCCACTCCACCAAGGCCTTCAGTCTGGATTTGTTCTTTCTGGGTTCAGGTTTTTCTGGAAGTATTTTGTTGCACCATACACACACAAAATGTTTGTGGAAATTTTAACTTTTAAACCTAGAGTGTGTATCCAACAATGCATACCCCCAGCGAAGGTAAAACCATGAAACAACTTTTTCAGTCTATTGAAGAGGCTTTTGTCTTTCTTTCCACTACTCTGACTATCACTCCTCTCCTTCTTCTTTCCTCCAGCTTCTTTGTGCATTTGGGATTGATGGTTACTCAGTAACCTTAAGGAAATGTGCCACTTTCTTTGTGAATGTGTTTTCATGCATAATGTAACATTAAATTTTCTAAAAAAGGAGATACACTGGAAAATAACAGCACACAGTACAAGTTTTAATTGCATTTAGCTAGTGCCTCAGTCCTGAGTGGAATGCTGGTCTAGTCCTGCTGTTGGCACAAACATATGCTAATATCTTTGCAGGATCCTAAAGAAGCAAGCAGTGTGCTTGCATTACAAAATGTATCCCAATATTGTATTATAGATTTGACTCTTAGCTTCTTTTCAAATCTATATTTCCTGCTTCAGATACAGCAGTGTAAGTAAGAGGAATGGCAGACTGAGTGAGCAAAAATTTTCCAGTGTTTGTTGAACCTTAGCCTTTTTCCTTCTTCTTCTCCACATTCTTCTGTAAGGACTGCATAGTTTTTATCAGGAAAGAGATTTTTTATATCATTAAATGTCTTTATAGTTAAAAAAAAATCTTTACCATGTTTTGTAAAAAATACATGCAAATTATAGAAAACCTTGTATGTGTTGGGGTCATGAGACATTGCTATACACCACTGTACATAGTACTGTTGTGCAACTTCAAAATGATGTTGTTCCAGTTAGAAAATGCTCTTGGAAGTTACAAATCAGGTAAAGAGAAAGTAAATTTTATATATAATTGTTAAAGCAGGCTGGGTTTCAAATTAATAATTAATCCATAAAATGTACCCTAGAGATACAACAAGTCAACAGGAATATGCTCTTATAATGATAGGGGCCTCCTGGCAGTACAGCACAGTTGTTAGCTGAAAAAGAAGCTCTGTTTTATTATGTTCAACCAAGGGAACTGCAGCAGAACCTCATTTAAGTATCAGGATCAGCCAGAAACCCAGTGTGCTTGATGTTCTTTCCATTCCCGTGAACAAAGGCTCAAGCAGCAGTGCTGAGACACAATCAGTGCCAGAAGACCTTCTTCACCTCCGTTTAAAATAAAAGCTGCACTTGGAATTTAATCTGCTGGATCAGTTTTCTTTCCTGGAGTTTGGTTGCAAGAGACCAAGAAGATGAGTGACTTGTTTATATATTTATAATTTTAAGTGTATTTAAATATCAGATTAGAACCACACTTGACTAAATAGAATCACTTTTCTCTATCATTAATCGTGATGGAGGAAATACATCATTAATCTTTATGGAACTACATACAATATGCTGTTCTCTCATTTTAAAAGTAACAGAGCTGAATTCTGACATACAGTAAGAGAGTTGCAAAGTGGCCTAGTTCACGTGATATAGGTAAGTTCAAAGGGTGCAGCAACACTTACATTGTTCTGTACAACGAGATAAATGTTAAATTTCTAGTATTAAACTTTTTTTTTTTTTAATTTAAAGTTAAATTTAAATTTCCTTCTCTGCTGGGAAGCAAGAGACTCTTCCCCTGAGTAAAGGAACAATAATCCCTTCTTAGAATTAGCAAGATAGGAAAAGGGGATAATAAATAGGTTAATAGCATTTTGGCTTAAAGATTTGGACCTTTTTTTTGTTACTCAACTATCTATACAGAAAGAAGTTCAGCTTATTTGTACACAGATGACGCATGTTTACCTCCCTTTTTCTTGTGATACCATATGGCTCCTTTACGAACATTATGATTGCTGACACAGCCTGAGGGACTCAAAAATAAAACGGGTGACTACTGGAAAGTAGGAAGTATTTGTAACTAATTCTTAAGCTTCTGGTAGGGTTGTGCCACTGTAATATTCATTCCACCGTAACATTCGTTCCACCCTCGTCCATCTCCTAAAAAAGAATATGAATGAACAGGAACTATAAGGTTTATGGGAGACAAGTTTATTCTGTTTACCAGAGAGTTCCTGTATGAAGAGAAAACTGTAGAAATAAATTACCATTGAGAGTGACTCTTCAAGTGTCAAATGCTAAAAATATTATTTCATCAAACGGTATACTTTGCATTTCTAGGATTTCAGCCTTTAAAGTTCACTCATAAACATCACTTTTCACAGTGGAAATGTCATGGGAGCCTGTCAATAATTTTTATTTCAAGACAGGGTAAATGGTTAATGAATTCAGTTGGTAATTGTTATCTCTGATAAGGAAGGCAAGCAGACACATGTAAGAGTAAAAGCATGATCCAGTAGCAGTAACCAAACACATAA